>PVKH010030281.1:0-12514 GCA_004027955.1 Chaetophractus vellerosus | reverse complement strand
GACCCAGACTAGCCTGAGGCTCCTTAGGCTGCACCTGTACTGTGGAGGAAGATACCCAGTGCAGCAGCAAGCCCCTCCACGTCTCATGAAGCACTGCTGACCCATCACTGGCCACCCCTCCCACTCCCATCTCTGCACCATCCCACCTAACCCTGCCCCCTTCCTCTTTTGCATAGCATTCTTTCTTCTTTCACTCAAGATCAGTTCAAGGAGAGACTCGACCCTATATCTGCTAGGGTGGAGAGGGAGGTGATAGCTTTCTAATTGCCCTGTTACAATCTGCCAGTCAGTGCAGGCCGCCTGTTGCTGCCTGCCCTGTATTAAATACCTTCTCCCTGATTACAGCCCCATGGGGCACGATTAGCTGCCTCCAGAGAACAAAGTCTACTTTCATTAGAAATGGGACTTGGCATGCACAGTGAACCTGTGCTGTGCATCCACTGAACAGCTGAGCAGAAAGTGTAGACAGAGAGAGATATAAGGAAAAATCTGCACCAGAAACTGGCTGAGCAGTGTCCTTTAATCAAAGGACAAAAAATTAGCCAAGCAACACTCTTTAACCAGGAGTGGGAATGGAAAGGGTGTGTGTATGTGGCCAGGAGCTTCCACCATGGTCAGAGGTCACTGCCTGCCGGAGAAGGGAGTGGGATAAGAGAGAAACCTCTTAGGAGGAGGAGTGGGGAATGGGGAGTTAGTGCTTAATAATACAGGGTTTCTGTTTGGGGTGTTGGAAAAGTTTTGGTAATGGATGGTGGTAATAGTAGTACTACATTGTGAATGTAAATAACACCACTGAAGTGTATACATGAAGGTGGTTAACTAGGGAAATGCTATGTTGCATATACATTATCACAATAAAACTTGAAAAATAAAACAAAGAGAGAGAGAAACCTCTTCTGAGTCCTGAGTCTCACTATTACTTCTAGCAAACACCCATAGGAAACAGTGCAAAAAGGTTCAAGTCCAAGAGCCAAGGTTACCCTCCCTCTCGCTTCATTCTGCCATCCTTTCCGTGAGTCTGCCCAATGCACAGGGCAAAGTCAAAGGTGCAAGAGAGGAAAAGAGATCCACACATCCAGATTCTCCCTGCTGAGAGCTCAGACGCCACGCATGGCTGTGTACAGGGGTGTAAGAGAAGGTGCTGATGTCACCACCTTCTTCTCTCACCAGAGCCAGTTCCTACAGAACACAAATTTGGGGTTACACAGCTTGAAGTGCAGCTAGGGGCAAAAAGGCCCCAGCATTTCACCCCACCCACCCCCAATACCCACCCAAGAGTGGGAAACAGGGTTGATTCCAAGATGGAAGTGGCTCCTTGGCTTTTCAAACTCCAGCCTTCCCCCACTGGGCATCTCCTGCCGCTCCCCAAGTTCTGCACCATTATCTCCACAGCTCCCACGGCCCTGATTCAGCTGCCCAGCCCTAGAGAGAAAGACAGCATCCCTACCTCCCCACCTTGCCAACACCCCCTTTTCAGAGAACATGGCTCCAGCACTACCTGGGCTCAGATCACTTCCAAAAGCCTACTGATTTGCTTTTCTGCTCACAGTTGTCACTGAATCAAGCAAACAAGGGGCCTTGAAGGATCAATGAACCCCATCTTTTGAACCAGAGAGGGCCCACAGATCACCATGGAAAGCTCTTCTTCGTAATTCATCCAATGAAAGTCAAATGGAGCTTTGTTGTACACTGCTTTAAATCTCTTGGAATCTAACATAATATCAATAAATAAGCAAGCATGGGCCCTTTCTAAAGCCCTAATCAAACACTAAAACATGAATGTCTGTTCATATAGGGACTAGAGCCTCTACTGCAGGAATAATCCTGAACTATATATAAATCGTGAATGGAGCCTCTGTACTCTGCAGGCCTGGAGGGCTGCACCCCTTTGGAACAGGCTACACTTTTGCCGTACAAGTCTGGCTGCTTCTGGAGCCCCCCCAAATCCAGGCTCTGCCTCCCACTGAGGCCCAGGAAACACAAAAAAAAAACACCCTGCAAGGGCCAGCCCTGTGACCAAGAGACCTAGCAGTGGTCCTGGGGATTGCCCACAAGGACCCTTACTACCACAACAGAGTAGCCCCCCTCTATCTTGCCTGTCAATGAGCAGCAGAAGAGTGAGATGATCCTACCAACGCTGGGTTCTGCATTCCCAACGCTGTCCCCCAGGTGCCCCTCCCGCTGACCACCAGCCCCCAGTTTCCGGCACACAGCTGTTCCTGAGATACATGAGCAAAGCCCTCAGCAATCCTGGGCGCGTGGCAGGCAGGCAGCCAAAAAGCTCACAGGGTGGGGTCTGGGCCCATGACTAGGCTGAAAGATGCCAGTCAGTGCCCAGACCAGCCCTGCTTGCTGCCCTAAATGTTGCCACAGCTATGCCCATTGCCCCTCCAGCAAATACAATCTCACCCCTTGGGAAGCTGCCTGCAGCCCTGACCTGGCCCCCTGCCTGCTCTAAGCAGAAAATATTGACAAGTTTTTGAAAGCCAGAAAGGGTGGGAGTTATTCTGCGCCAAAGTAATCCTGAGAACTCAAAACTAGTGCTGGTGACCTGTTAAGAACACACCTGGCTCTCCACCTGAGCAAATCCCTCAAGTCTATCTACCTGGCCTCTCATCCAAGCAAACACTTGAAAGGGACAAAGGGGTTAAGACACTGATGATCCAAGCAAACCAAACTCCCTCTGAATAAAGGAGGGCCCAAACATCCCCCAAATCAGAACCAGCACTTGACATTAAACCCCATGCCCTCTCCTAAAGAAGGACAAAGTGAAGAGGTGGTCCTGAACCACACCTCAACTCCAGGCCCCTTCTGCTTCCCTGGCCAGAGCCAAGCCACAAAAAATCTCCAGTCTGCCGATCCCTTAATTCAGGGTCCCCAAAGGTCTGTGCAGCACCTACACCCTCTCACACATTTACACACACACACACCATGCACTTTCACACACTCACCCCATGCTAGTAGTCAGGTCCCTGCCTTCTTCCTCACAGACAAGGGGAACAGGGTCTGCTGAAAGGTCCTTCAGGTCTCAAGTTTCTCCTGTCCAGCTTACCCAAGACTGCATTGCCTCGACAAGCTAGAGACACAGAGAGTGTCTCCTGCACGGAATACCAGGGAGCCTGAGCAGGGAACCTTCCTGCCATCTCCAGATCCCCCTTCTCCTGTCCATGCCAGGCTGCACTCACCAGTCTTCCAATCTGAGCCCAGGGCCTCTTCTGGGCCCACTGTGGAGTCCAAAGTCATGACACATCTCTGGCTGAGGCACCCTTCCCAGCCCTTTTTGGCTAAAGTTCACCTGAAGCTCCAGATATGGAAGGGGAATAGGGGGTCAAACTCCACTCATTCCACCTCCCAGAGCAACAGTCGCCAATAGGAGCTACATCCCAGACAGGTACCTGGCTCTTTTAATGGCTTCATTCTTCTATGCAAAGATTTCCTCACAACCAAGTCAAAGATTTCCTCAACCTCCCCAACCCCAAAGGAGAACTTTGTAACTGACCCTAAATTATTATCCTGGGGTGAAAATAATGAGGGCACTATCCAACTTGTCCCTTGCAGTAAAGGGAGGAAAAGACACGGTCTAGAAAGAAATTCCCTCTCCACTCTGGTTCTATGTGTCTAAGGCATGAGAAGCAGAAACAGCCAGGCAACTGAGAGAGATTCTCAAACTCCATAGAGCTAACAAAGCACGTAGATTAAAGAGAAATGCCAACCAGTTGTTTTAAGGGAGAGCTGAGGAGCACGGTGCTGACAGACAGAAGGGGGATGAGGGTGGAGAAAGGTGTGTCGAGCAGCAGCCTGGCAGTAGACAGGTAGCCATGCACAGGAAATCTCTCTCTACTGTCCGTGGAGGGAGCACAGCCCCATCCCAAGCAAGGAAACTGGGAAAATGGAGGGCACAAGAGAGCAGAGAAGATGGCATGATGTAAGGGGAGGAGGCAGGCAGGCTGTGGAGGAATGGAGGGCAAAGGCAAGGCACTGCTGGTGGTGCCCCCAGGGCAGGTTAGCTGGCCGAGGTCACTCACAGGGTTAGTGTCTTCTCCCCAACCAGCCAGCTCTCCTGGTTAGCACGGTGAGCGTGAGCGACAGACTCATGGCAGACGCCCTCCAGGCACTCCATACAAACAGACAGCTTCGTGTGTGAGCAGCCCAACTCTGGAGCTGCAAAGAGAAAGAAGAAGAGATGCCAAGCTGCAGGATGCCAGAGGGTACACACTGCAGTCTTCTGTCAGGGGAGGCATCTCCAGACTTACCAACAGACCCTCAGGAGCTTTCTCCCATCTGGACACCATGCTAGGAGGAAGTGTGACACTCATCCTGCCAACCAGTGAGTCCAGCTCACTGAACCCCAGGTGCCAAGGCTCTCTGGTTAGCCAACAACAACATAAAAAAAGGACAGCTGTTGTGGAAGGGGACACTGCTACAGGGGGAGAGGGGCAGCTCCCCATCTTGCCTATTCCACAAACACTACTGCCAGGCTGCACCAGGGCTCTGGGAGGCCAGTCAGAAACAGCGAAAGCTGGGTTGTAAGAACAAAGCCACCCACAGCTGCAACTGCCACCCACCCTATGCCTGTGCCAACAGATTCCATCCCACCACCTCCCGTGGGCTCCAAGGAGGGAGCTGGGAGAGAACGGGCCCAGGGATCAGAAGACTGCGACAGAAGCTACATCAGAAAGCACAGTACAATGGGGGCAGTGTGTGCTCTGGCCAGTCAAGGCAAGAAGTGGCACACTGCCACCTCACAGTGAAAAGGGCCAGGGGCTTGATGCTCCCCAGGGAGTCGGCCCGAAAGGAAACCACAGAGCAAACCACAGAGCAAGGATGCAGGTGATAGCCAGGCTCCCCAGACTCCAACAGGGACTACTCCACCCACTCAGAATGAGCACTGCCCAGGAAGGCAAGCTTTCCCATCACAGCAAGCCCACAGAACAGCAGAATCAACTCTTTCTGGAAGCCTACAGAACCACCCTGGCTTAGAGATCGCAGGGCAAATACAGCCACAGCAGCAGAGTCCCCTCATGATGTCTGGGGCAGCAGGATAGGAAAGCTACAGGTGAGCAAACACTGCTGATGCTTAACAGAGGAGGGCAAGAAGTTGGCAGGGAGAAAACAGGAGAGGGATTCTCTCCTCTGATCTGGAAAGCCCTTATAGTCATTGTGATTACACGGGTGGAAAGAGGAGAAGAGCTGCCATCCTGGGCCCATAGATTTGTCTAGTCCTTCTCTCAAGCCAAGATGACTGCAGGCAGGAAAAGCCATCACAGGCCTCCCATGGGCTTCCCAATCACCGACTCACTGGGTTCTCCAGATTGCTCTGACAAAGCACAGAGCTCAAAAAGGCCAAGGCCTGACCATGGAGGAGATGAGAATGGTGTCCAAAAGAGAAACACAGCTCTTCCTGTAGGCCCTGATCTCTCCCTAGACTGGCAAGAAAGTGCAGCCATTGACAGGCTACCTTCAGAATCTTCATCTGCAAGAAAACAAAAAACAAAGACTAGGACTGGTTCAAAAGGTCAACTAGCAAATGACCTAGCTAATTCAAGGTTTCAGAAATCAGACACCTGCTCAAGCACTAAAATAGGGGCTAAGAAATCAGATCACTTTTTCTCTTTTCCCAACCAAAGATGAAAGAGTACAGGGAAGAACCACATGTAAGATGGGAGTGCTGATGCCCACACGTTTTATTTCCATCCTGATTCCCACTCAGGACAATCCCTGCCAGACAATTTCATCTCAGAATAAAAAACTATTCCTGTTGTGGCAAGAACCTCTAATAAAGCTTCTTCAACCCTCCCAGGAAGCCAGCCCTAGAGGATCCCACCAAGGTGGGGAGGAAGGCTACAGACAGGCCCCTGAAAGACTCCATCAGGGACTACTCTACGCCAGGATAAATGACTAAGTGAACAGAACAAGCTGAAGAACAGTATACATTATAATTGAGTTATTATTTTTTAAGGTAATACATGTTGAGGCAATGTCTAGAAGCATACAAAAATGACTAAAATGATCCATGGTAAACAGTTAACAGTAGTTCCCCATCTCTGGGCAAAAGGCTTAGGCAGGAGAAGCAGGAAAAGAAAAAGGGAATCTTTTTACTCTTTATTTTGTATATTTTTCTGTATGGTTGGTATTTTACACAAGGGACATATGTTTATGATGAAAACCAACAATTCCTAGACAGATAAAACTCTCCATCTGCACTATACTTTAGTTCCTGAAGCACTTTTTCTTCCATTTTATTTCCTTTAATCCTTACATTCTAGTGAGGCCCACAGAAGAGGTGGCAGTACTCCCATTTTGTGGATAATACAACTAAGGTTCAGAGAGGACCACAGGCAGAAGTGGGGCAAAACCCAGTTCTTCGATCTCTGATTCCAGCTCAAAGCATGGAAAGCTGTCTTCTCTAGGGACAGGGAACCACAGGAAAGCCAGGACAATTCTGCCTTGATATAAAGACCCTTAGAAGCTTCTGAGATTGAATTCTCCACTTGACTTACATGTAACGGTGCAGAGAGGCCACTGCTCAGTACCCAAAACTTGGTGTCTTAGTTTGCCACAGGGCTGCCGATGCAAAGTAACAGAAATGGGTTGGCTTTAAAATGGGAATTTTATTTAGGGTAAAAGATTACAGTTCCAAGGCTATAAAATGTCCAAATCAAGGCCTCAGCAGAGAAGTTTTCTCACCAAAGTCAGCCACTGGTGATCTTGGCATCCTGCCACATGGTGAAGCAAGATGGTCGCCAATCTCTGCCAGGGTCCCGGCCTTTCCCTCTGGGCTTACTCCCAGGGTCCAGCGGTGGGTGATCAGGCATATGGCTAATGTCCTCAGCCTTGAGCCCAGGGCCCCAACAGCCTCCTTCTGTGCCTCTATGCTCTGCTGATTACCGACTCAGGGACCTTGCTCAGCCTCTCAGGGTTTCTATCCCTCACATGGAAGGCTCAATGTAGCAGCTTCCTTTCTCTGTGAGTCTGATCTTTGTGTCCCCATTTACATAAGGCTCCAGTAAAAGGGTGGAGACCCAACCTGAGTCAAATCTCAATGACTGTAGCCCAATCAAAAGCCATCTAATCAATGACCTCCTATATGGTTGATGGGAGCCCTGTCGCTTGAGCCACATCCGTTTCCGGACCTTACTTCTTAAGAGCACAAAAGGTTTTCCCAGATAGCTATCATCTGCCTTAATCTCTGAGGAAGGACTGGGTTGGGTCACAAAGTAACCAGGAATTGCTCAGCACCTACAATATATGGCCTAAATACTCGACCTAAAGGCTCAGCCTTCAGAGACAGAAGATATGGTCCCCAGTGA
This sequence comes from Chaetophractus vellerosus, assembly GCA_004027955.1. Lineage (NCBI taxonomy): Eukaryota > Metazoa > Chordata > Mammalia > Cingulata > Chlamyphoridae > Chaetophractus > Chaetophractus vellerosus. Next base: position 5,204 of record PVKH010030281.1, on the reverse strand, counting down.
GAGAGAAGGCCAACTTAACAACCACTAACACTCTAGTGTGGTACATGCTTTGAAAGCACAAAGACAAGTGCCTAGCTGGGACAGGGGTTTAAGGACTAGAGAAGAAGGTTGCCCTCCAGAGAACTCAGACAAATTTTCCTCATCTGCTCATCTGATTGTGAGGTCACACTGGAATACCACATGGCATTATACAAATAAGAGGTCAGAAACAAATTCCTTTGCTGTTTGTTGGGAACAGGCATCCAAAGGACTTAACTCCATCAACTACACTAAAAACTAGAAAGGGAAAGAAAGGACCTGGACTCTCAGCTACCAGCTAACCAAGGTGACCTTACCTTCCCTTTAGCTTGAAAAACTTTAAACAGGCTTCTCCCTGAATCCAGATTCCTGACCTTCTACTCACCGACCTTTACATTACCCAGGTGCCTGAGTGACTCTTCAAGGGCAGTCTCCCTCTCCCACCCTCCAGGCCCTGACAGACTCCAGGTGTCCTAATTACCTCAAAAAAAACCATAGTGGTCCTAATTGCAACCTCTGTACAGTAAATTCCTCACCACTCCCCCTTACTATCTTCTGGTGCTTTTCTACCAACCCACCCCTTAAAAAGCTTGCTGACATTTATTTCAAAGGAGTTGAGTTGTTTCAAAGGAGTTGAGTTGTAGGCTCTCTCCCCCACCATGATAGCTATGAACAAAGTCATTCTTGCCTGTTTCACACTGTCAGACACAGTTTTTTTTTTCTTTGACACAGCCCCATTTCTGGAGAGCATACAAGTTAAGCCTGTTCTGTGGTACAAGACAAAGTCCTGAGGAAACTGGGGCCAAGAAGTCTGGCTTCCTCAATGCATAAATGTATTCCATCAGTTTCACCCAACATTTTTTGGTCGATAAAACAATGGGGAACAAGGATCCTGAAACTAACAGTCATCCACTGCTTATAACCTTCTGTCCATCCACAGCCTTAACTACATTAGGAAACCATCTTCTACCCGCCTCCATCTGTATCCACCAAGGTCACCACCAACCTTGCCAGGAGGACTGGAGAAACCCAGTGAGTCCTGATCCACCAAAGAAGTCATCATGACACAGAGATGTGGTGAAGCATCAGAAATCTTCTTTTGCACAGGCTGCTGCTCACTGTTGATGTCCCCAACCTCACCATTTTTATTGCTTCATCCCAAGCAAGGAGATTGTGGTGGACTGAATTGTATACCCTGGATTGGGCACATTCTTGTTCTTGGTCTGCATTCTGATGTGTGTGGACCCATTGTAAATGAGATCTCTTCAAAACCTTCAGTTCAGGTGTGGCCCAACTAAATCAGGTTGAGCTTTAACGCAGATTACTGGGGAGGCCTTTATAAGTAAAGTAAAAGTCAGACAGAGGGAAGGGCCAAGGCGAGCAATCGGAAGTCAGAAGTCTATGGTAACCGAAGGAGGAAGAAGATATAACTATGTGCATTACCTTGCGATAGAGAAGCCAAGAAAAACCCCAAAGAATGCCAGCCAGCCAGAAGATAACCCTGGCAGGAAGCAAGCCTTCTAGCCCCTGAAACAATGACCCAATAAATTCCTGTTGTTAAGCCAACCCATTTTATGGTATTTGTTTTAGCAGCTAGGAAGTAAGACGGAGATTCTCTCAGTTTTACTCTCACCTCAAAACTGCTCCTGGCTACCTGGCAGAAATAAAAGGTTTATTCTAGCTTGAGTAAAACAAAGTCTTTTTTTTTTTTATTCTGTGTCCTACAATGTGATTTATACATTCAACAAATATTTACTGAGTGTATTTCATATGCCAGGCACCATGCTACATGCTGTGAACTCAAGATTTCTGCAAAAATAAGATCACCCTTGGAGGCCAGCTGTGGCCCAGTGGATAGGGAGCTGGTTCACTGCGTGGGAGGCCCTGGGTTCGGTTCCCGGGGACCTCTCCAAAGCGGGCAGACCGCCTTGAGAAGGGCGAGCCGCCGTGGGCAGGGCAAAAAAAGCTGCCACAGGCAGGGCAAAGCCGCCACAGGCAGGGCAAGTCACCCGCGAACGGTGCAGATATGCCCGTGAACGGAAGCAGAGCCGCCTGTGAATGGAAGCAGACCCGCCCGCGAACGGAGCAGATCCACCTGTGCGGTGACCTGACTTGGCGCATCGCTGCAGCGGGGGGAGACAGAGCAAAGAGGAACACAGAGAAATGAACACAGCAAGGGCAGGCGGGAGGGGGAGGGGATATGTAACCAAAATAAATAAATAAATAAATAAAGCACAAAACTGTTTTAAAAAAAAGATCACCCTCATTTTATAGGGAGAAGACCAAGGCTCCTACTGGTTAAGCACCTTGTCCAAAGTCACACAGCTGGTGAGTGGCAGAGCTAGGATTTACACAAGTCTGGGGAAGCGGATATGGCTCAAGCAGTTGGGCACCTGCCTACCACATGGGAGGTCCCGGGTTCAGTTCCCGGTACCTCCTAAAGAAGACAAGCAAGACAGCAAGCTGACGCTGATGGGCTGCCACGGCAAGCTGACACAACAAGACGACGCAATGGGGTGATGCAACAAAGAGACACAACGAGGAAACACAATGAGAGATACAAGCAGCAGGGAGCAGAGGTGGCTCATGTGACTGGGTGCCTCCCTCCCATAAGGGAGGTCCCGGGTTCGGTTCCCAGTGCCTCCTGAAAAACAAGAAGACAAGTACACAACAAACAGACACAGAGAGCAGACAGTGAGTGCAAAACAATGAGGAGGGGAGGAGAAATAAACAAATTAAATTAAATTTTTAAATAAATAAATAAATAAAAGTCTGCCTGATTCCAAAACCAGACTATATCACGCTGCTTCCTGCCTTCTCCCCCTTCTGATCAGGGAGGATCCCTCCTTTAGAGGAGACCAGGCTGTAAAAGAGACAGACAAGGAAACAGAGAACTCACCATGCAACACAGTAAGTACTAGAACAGAGATACAAAGTTCTTTGGGGGCCAAGAGGAAGAAAGGAAAGCCAGGGAAGCCTTCTCACTGGAGATGACAAAAGGATTGTGTCTTAAGGGATAAGCAGAATTTCAGAGGCAGAGGTGGACTTTCGGACAGGGTGAGGTACACAAGCAAAGAAGAATAAAGAAAAATAGATGGCTATAACAGGTTCCAGAGCACTGGGAAATTTAGGAGCAAGGAAGCACAAGGCAGGTGAGGTGGACTGGCAACTTAGGCTAGAGGGTTGGGTTTGGGCCCAGAGTATAAAGAACCTCTTTGCATGCCAAGCTTAGGAGTGTGGACTTTATCCCAAACATAAGGGAGAAACCTTGGGCACTTCTAAGTGAAGGGACTACTTTTTTCTTCACTCTGCAACCTCCTTTTCTCCCCATATATAAAACATAATAAATATCCCTCTAGATAACAAACATAGATAAAATTCATTATTTTTAATATGTACTTATCATTCAATAATATGAATTACCATAAATTAGTCAAGGATTCCCCTATTTCCCTATAGATGGAGAGTTAGATTTTCTTTTTCTTTTATTTTTTAACTACAAATTTTGCTGCTGCAAATATCTTTGTACACAAGTACTTTTCCTTCTTTTTTTTTTTGGTTACATATCCCCCCCCTTTCTGCTTGCTCTTGCTGTGTGTCCATTCTTCTGTGGTTTTTTTTCCCTATGTCCGCTTGTCTCCCCCCGTCTTTGTGGCGACGCGCCGAGTCGGCCCTCCATGCAGGCGGCTCACTCCATTCGTGGGTGGCTCCATTCCGTTTTTCACGGGAGGCTCTGCTCCATGTTTTGCGGGCAGCAGTGCTCCGTGTTTTGCAGGCTGCCCGCGCTTCGCAGGCGTTTCACGGGTGACTTTGCCATGCCCGTGGGGGCTCCACCCTGCCCGTGGAGGCTTTTTGCTTTGCCCACTGCGGCTTCGCCCCGCCCACGGCGGCTTGCCTTTCTCAAGGCCGTCTGCCCGCTCCGAGAGGTCCCCGGGAACCGAACCCGGGGCCTCCCATGTGGTACACCAGCGCTCTTATCCACTGAGTTATCTAGCCAGCCCCAGTACTTTTACTTCTATAGAGTAGATTCTCCAAGGGTGGGATTGCTGGGTCAAAGGGAATGCAAATTAACAAAATGTAAAACAGGACTTACCCTTGGCCGGAGGTCCCAAAAGTCTGAGAAAAAGAGATGGTGCTCTTTTCACATTCCAAAGGAGTTCTACAATATCTATGCAGGACTTGCAAAGCAAGTGGTCAAAAACTGGTTTTGAAACTCTTAGGCCAACACCCACATAAGAGTCAAGAGTTGAGGCAGAAGAGGCTGAGGCTCAGAGAGTTTCTTTGGACAGGTTTATAGGAGGGCTGTGGCATCTTCCTCATCACCCCACAGGGAATGGAGAAGGATGTCTTCCCCTCATCTTAGGCTTATGCAAAGCGCTTCAGGAGACCACTGGGAGAACTCAACATGGTCCCCTGAAGTTTAAGGTCACAATGAACTGGTACCTGACTCTTGCCCCAGCAAAATACACATGCAGGCAAGAGACTGACTGAGGCAGTCTAAGGCATCAGAGTAGAGAGCTGCTTTGGGACTGCACCACACCTCACTGACAGCGGGAACAAGAACAGGTGAGTGTTTCCTGTGGCCAAGATGTGGTCCACGCAGGAGAAATACCACTTTCTATAGGAAGATAGTTTTGACAGCAGCATGGAAGATAAGACTGGTGTGGAGAGAGACTGCCAACCAATTTCATTCATTCTACATTCACGACAGCTGTATTATAAAGCATATATTATTTGTCCACTATCCAAAATGCTAGAAATACAATAGTAAATAAGACATAGTCCCTGTTCTCAGGGCCCTTACAGCCTTGTGAGTCAGACAAGTAAATAAGCAATTACAATACAGCATATGACTGCCACAGTAAATATTGCCTCAAAAAGCGGGGCTCCTGAGGGCTCAGAGACATTCAGACACCAAAGGCAGGGAGATAGCTCAGGAGTTTGGCGCCCTGCCAGTGAGCCTTACCTTGGAACTTAAGCTCCCCAGTGTGACAGAGCTGGCTTCATTCGTGGTTTCCCTACACATGGCTCTTCTGCCCCTTCTACCTGAACCTATAGTTAGTATTGTACTTTTTTCTTTTTAGTTTTTTTTTAATTTTGTACATTTAAATTGAAAATATAAACAATTAAAAACTAAAAAGTAAACACAAATGAACAAATACATACTAGTACTATACTTGATAGTT
>PVKH010030280.1:0-12515 GCA_004027955.1 Chaetophractus vellerosus | reverse complement strand
TCCCCTTACCCCCACATGTTATAAATAGCAGTGTTTCCCTAATAAAGTTAGACTTGGTCGCCCAGCCTTGTCTCCGGAGTGGGTGTGTGTGCTCCGTCCATTGCTCGCCTTTCCACCAGTCGCCCTGCCGCCTCCCCCTCATCGTGCGCAGATCCCGGATTCCTGGCCTATCGCTCTCAGGGATGCCTGAGTCCGTGGGCTCCCGTGTACCTGGCCTGCCGTGCCCTGGGACGCCTGAGCCCCGGCGAGCCAGTCGACTTGCTGCGCTCGGGGCGCCTGAGCCTGGCCAGCTTAGAGCCCTGAGCCAGCAAGCCCATAACCCCTGTCTTTTCCCCCTTCTTCCCTTTCCCACTATTTCCCTTTGTCTCCTATCTGATTGGGGAGGGCCACTTGGAGACCCCTTTGCCTCCTGACGGCTGGGAGGCCCCTCGGGGGTGGCAAACCGAAACCCCACGGCAAGCAGGGTCACCACCAAACAACACCGGCAGCCGGTCCCCGGTCCCTGTGAGTAGTGTCGTCGCCAAAAAGTGCCGACGACAATACATGAGGCACACACTGACAAAACTAGAGGGAAAAATAGATGTCCCTGAAAAAAAAGTTGAAGACTACAACACACTATTCTCAGTATTGGATAGAACATCTGGACAGAGGATAACTAAAGAAACAGAGAATTTGAATAATATGATAAATGAACTAGACCTAACAGACATCTATAGAGCATTGCAGCTCAAAACAGCAGGATATACTTTCTGTTCAAGTATTCATGGATCCTTCTCCAAAATAGACCATATTGTCATAAGACAAGTCTCAATAAATTTTAAAAGATTGAAATTATACAAAACACTTTCTCTGATCATAACCAAATGAAGCTAGAAATCAATAATGGACAGAAAAAGGGAAAATTCATAAATATTGAAGATTAAATAATCAGTGAGTCAAAGAAAGAAGTACCAGAGAATTCAGCAAATATCTTGAGACAAATGAAAATGAGAACACAAGATAACAAAACTTATGGCATACTGCAAAAGCAGTACTGATAGGGTATTTTATAGCCTTCAATGCTTACATTAAAAAAGAAGAAAAAGCTAAAATTGAAGATCTAATTGCACACCTGGAGGAACTAGAAAAAGAAGAGCAAACTAATCCCAAACCAAGCTGAAAGAAAGAAATGTAAAGACCAGAGTGGAAATAAATGAAATTGAGAACAACAACAACAATAGAATCAACAAAACCAAATGTTGGTTCTTTGAGAAGATCAACAAAACGCACAACAAAGCTTCTAGAACTAATAGACTAGTCCCACAAAGAGGCAGGATACAAGATTAATATGAAAATCAATAGTGTTTTTATACACTACTGATGTGCAATCTGAGGAGTAAATGAGAAAAAAAATCCATTTATAATAGCAACTAAAACAATCAAGTATTTAGGAATAAACTTAACCAAGAACATAAAGGACCTGTATTCAGAAAACTACAAAATATTGCTAAAAGAAACTGAAGAAAACTTAAATAAATGGAAGGACATTCCATGTTCATGGATTGGAAGACTAAATATCATTAAGATGTCAATTCTACCCAAACTGATTTGCAGATTCAACACAATCCCAATAAAAATCCCAACAGTTTTTTTTTTCAGAAGTGGAAAAATCAATTATCAAATTTATTTGGAAGGGTAAGGGACTCCAAATAGACAAAAAGATCTTAAAAAAGAAGAACAAACTTGGAGTCCTCTCACTTCCGGACTTTAAAGCATATTACTTAGCTACATTGCCAAAAACAGCATGGTACTGGCATAGACAGACGCATTGACCAATGGAACCAAATTGAGAACTCAGAAATATACCCTCACCTCTACAGTCAAATGATTTTTGACAAGGTGGTCAAGTCCTCTCAGCTGGGCCAGAATAGTTTATTCAACACATGGTGCTGGGAGAACTGGATATCCATGTCCAAAAGAAAGAAAGAAGACCCCTGTCTAACACCATATTACAAAAATTAACTCAAAATGGATCAAGGACCTAAATATAAAAGCACAACCATAAAACTCCTAGAAGAAAATGTAGGAAAACATTTTCAAGATCTTGTAGTAGGCAGTAGTTTCCTAAACCTTACACTCAAAGCACGAGGAATAAAAGAAAAAATAGATAAATAGGACTGCCTCAAAATTCAACACTTTTGCACCACAAAGGACTTTGTAAAAAGGGTGAAAAGGCAGCTGACTCAATGGGAGAAAATATTTGGCAATCATGTATCCAATAAGGGTTTAATATACACGATAAACAAAGAGATTATACAACTCAACAATAAAAAGACAGACAACCTGATTAAAAAATGGGCAAAAACTTGAAAAGACAATTTCCCAAAGAAGAAATACAAATGGTGAAGAAACACATGAAAAACATGTTCAACATCACTAGCAATTAGGGAAATGCAAATCCAACTACAATGAGATATCATTTCTTACCTATTAGACTGGGCACTATTAAAAAGAATTATAAATATTGGAGAGGATGTGGAGAGATAGGAATGCTTATTCACTGTTTTTTTTTTAATTATTATTATGTAGCCCCCCCTTTCTGCTTGTTCTTGCTGTGTTTATTTTTTTTGCATTCTTCTGTGTCTGCTTGTCTCCCCCCGCTGCGACGACGCGCCAAGTCAGCTCACCCCGCAGCAGCCTTGCCTGCTCGTGGGCGGCCTTGCCTGCTCTCAGGGGCTTGCCCTGTTCGTGGGGGCTTACTCTGCTCATGGCGGCTTTGCCCTGCCCGCGGCGGCTTTGCCCTTCCTGCGGTGGCTTTCCTTCTCAAGGCGGTCTGCGTGTTCGAGGAGGCCCTGGGAACCGATCCCGGGGCCTCCCATGTGGTAAACCGGTGCCCTACCAATTGAGCTAAAGGTTTAGTTTCCTAAACCTTACACTCAAAGCACGAGGAATAAAAGAAAAAATAGATAAATAGGACTGCCTCAAAATTCAACACTTTTGAACCAATTGAGCTACAGCCGGCCCCCCACTTATTCACTGTTAGTGGGAATGTAGAATGGTACAGCCATCGTGGAGGACTGTTTGGCGGTTCCTAAGGAAGTTGAATATAGATTTGCTATGTGACCTGGCAATACCATTTCTAGGTATATACCCAAAAGAACTGAGAGTTGAGACATGAACAGACATCTGCACTCCGATGTTCATAGCAGCATTATTCACGATTGCCAAAAGTTGGAAACAACCCAGGTGTCCATCAATTTATGAATACATAAACAAATTGTAGTGTATAAACACAATGGAATATTATGCAGCTGTAAGAAGAAATTAAGTCATGAAGCATATGATAACATTGATGAACGTGGAAGACATTATGTTTAGTGAAGCAAGCCAGACACAAAAGGACAAATACTGTATGATTTCGCTATCATGAACTAAAAATATTGTATAAACTCATGGAGTTAATAATTGGAATATAGGTCACTATAAAATAGAAAAAGGTTAGGGAACAGAGAGCTGAGGTTTAATCTGTGCAGAATTGGTAAAAATGTTGTCTGCAAATCTTTGGAAATGAATAGAAATGGTAAAAGCATACCATGGTGTTTGTAACTAGCATCATTATTGCGTGAGTATGACAGTGGCTGAAAGAGAAAGTCTAAGGTCATGTATATTAACTGACGGAAAGCTAAAAAGTGCAACATGGTACTGTATATGACAGTAAAAGCTCATGTAAAACTTGAATATGGGTGATTTTGCATATATAAGACTGTTTTTATAAATATAAATACAGATATACTAGAGAGAAGGTAAAAGAATAGCTATGTATGGCAGGGGAAGCATAGAGAGATTGAGTGGTGATGAGTATTTTTGGTTTGTTTTTTGTTTATTATTATTACTATTGGAATAATTAAACTGTTCTGAGAATGACTGAAGTGATGCACAAATATATGATTACACTGAATATCACTGATTGTACACTTTGGATGGATTTATGCTTTATTAATATGCACCAATAAAATTAATTTGCTAAAAAAAATCAAAGTAGAGTGCATGCAGATGCTATGTATTTAAAGTTTGTAAGGTAATCACCATCAAGTCTAAAAAAGACAAAAGGTATCACCTTCTACAATAAGCATCCTCATCCAACAGAGATCAAGTTCTGTTCCAACCAGTTTGGCACCTGTGGTAATCTTCGTGTTTGATGGTGACATTCTGTTTAAGCATCAAAGTATTACAGGAATGAAAGAAAAAAAAAGTCAGGCATTGGTTTACCTGACACTGCAGCACATATAAAAAAAGCTAAAGTTCCAGTCTCTAATAAAAAGGCTGAGGCTTTGTTCTCAAAAGAATTCATGACAAGGTTCCTCCTTTCTTCAATGCTAAAATGGATGGAGGGACTGTAGAGGAAAATACAAGAGATTAAAGGCCTTTATTTCTATATTGTTAAATTATAGCCGCTTGAGCATATCGTTCGGCTGTCATCTAGTTGAGAAGCTCATTCAGTGGAAGTGGTAACCAAATTCACCTTGACACCTGATTTGTCATGGGAGATAAAAATCTAACATTGTTTGGATCAGTTTTGAGAACCTGGCTAAAGAGGATTTCTATCATATCTTTTTTGATCCTTCTTTGCTTACAAAATTATGCTCCACTATAGTTCAGTGAGTAATGATGATGGCATATGAAAGCTCTTCCCTAACAAACCTGATTATCTAGTTTTCCCCAAAGGAATTTCTTTGATGTTGAATCATGTTGAAGGTGGCTAGCAAGGTTAAATACATGAAGAAAATTCTTAATCAGTGGCAACTGGAAAAGACACTTTGATGCAAAATTTTGCTGTAAGCCTGCTAAGCCTAGAAATGCAATGGAATAATTTTATAACTCTTGCTCATATCTTTTTAAAAAGTGAAATTTCCTATTTCTTTACCCAATGCTGGTAGGGCAGCAGGTAGATTAGCTCCTCTTTCTACATTTAGCAAACGGTTGAATTGAATAGGTATAAATCCATTGCCTATGGAAGAGTAGATGGTTTTGGACCCAGGGTTATAAAACAACACAAGAATATGCAACTATAACACTTTAACAGCTGCATAATGTAACATGGACCAATGAATTTAGCAAAGACCTTTTCATTGTTGCCATTGATGAACTAAGGCTTCTCAGTGCCAGCTGCATAACTGCATCATAAAATGATTGTGGCTGTTCCAACTTTAGAGGTAGCCAATTTAGTGAATTTAGGTATGGCTAAAAGAATGCATTCAATAAAGACTTTCACTTTACTCTGCCAGTTTTAAAACAGTTTAATATCGAGAATATTATGTGAACTTTTCAACCATCTGTGAGGTAACCAGACCAGGAGATAAAGCTTACAAGATTGCAAGGTAAGGAAGCCTAGGCTAAGATAGGGCAGTGTTCACATGTCCAGTCCAATTTAATTTCCAGAGAGCATTGAGTACTTATTTCCCCTCAGAATCTTGTGGTTGAGGATTTCTCTTTCTCCATATTTAGAGCCCCGTCAAATTGACACTTTTTTGCCCCCACTGGGGCAACTTCTTTACGAACATTTCTACTCCATTCTCCTTCACTCCTGTCCCTGCTTTTGTTCGCTGTAGATCCAACCTAGAATGCCCTCCTGAGCCCCTGTTGCTCAGGGCTTGAAGCTCAGCCAGGATGCAGCAGCTAAGTAAGCATCGGTTTCTGCATTTGGGGGATGAGGCTAAGAACTTTATTTCAGTGGCTTGTTGTGAGGATGAAAAGAGTGAGCATAGTGGCTACCTCACAGGTAGAATACAGGAGGTTTCTCAAAAATGTGTTTCCTTTCCCAATAATGCTCTCCTATAAATGGATGCTGCGAATTTTCTTCAACTCTTAACTCCTCTAAGAAAACTTCCTAAAAATCACTCCTCCCACTGATGTGCTGAACGTACATATCATTTTAACTTTAGTCGCCCAATGATTTAGTTGCTTCTTATATAAATAGTCTACATTCGCAGGTTGAGTGTATGATCAGAGAGAATCTAGGTTGTATAAATATTCAGTTTTGCTCACCTAGATGATAAAATGTTTTGTACACAGGAAGTAAATGGATAGAAGAATGGATAAATAAGTGAATGATCTTGCTCCTGATCCCTTAGTAACAGTGATTTGGTTGTAGAAAACACTCGGTGGACATTTGTTGGTGCATCTATTTTAAGAATAGTAAAAAGAGATGCGCTTTATTTAGAATCTACATGGATGAGATAAAGATGCTTTCCTTGGGGGACTACAGGGTGCATGGATACCTTGGAAAGTTTGAACCAAATGCCTTACATAAATATTTGAAATCTCACACTCCACACGCTCCCCAATTAACTAGCTGCTTGCTGAACCCATTTAGAAATGCCAGTAAAAACAGTTGCACAAATAATGAACTCAATATACTTTTCTTTGATCAAAAAGATCTAGCCTTATAAATAGAAGGATATTTTTTTAAATGTCAGCAATCAAACTTGCAATGCAAGTTCATATTCATTTTTATTTTATTTCTGTTTCATTTTAGCTAATGTAGATTAAAAAGCAGGTCACTAATATACTGGAGAAACAGTGGGAAGAATTATGTTCGTTTCTCCCAGACAGAACAAATTTAACATTTGTATGTGGTTGTTTTTCCTTTAATTTTTCAGATGTTTTGTGCCAGGCTCCCCTTTCTCCTGCAATTCAGGATATTCCTAAACCACCTTCTCCCAGCATTTGGTCAGTATGGCAAATCTCCTTGTGCTCCCTTCTGTTCTTGTCCTGCTCAATGTTTTATAGAAAAACAAAACAAACAATAACAACAACAACAAAAATCAGCAAAAGCAACAACAACAAATCATGCCTTCCAAAGCCCAACTGAGAGGATTTTTGGATTATCCACTGTTTGAGGTAATCTTTACTCCTCATCTCTTCCATTATTAGCATGCATAATTGAGAATTCACTGCATGTAACCTGACTTCTTTACAAAAAAAGCCATGCAGATCTCTGGCCCTTAGAGCAGTTTCAATGAATGAAATTAATTAAGAAAAAGAATTTGAGGTCCTGGGATGGGAGTTATTGCAAAGCACTTTTAAATTACAGTGTCATGACTGGATATTAGAATAAATTCTTTGATCTCCTTTTTGGTTAACAAGATGATTTGATATTTTAAAGGCAATCATTCCATTTTGAAGGTCTGCTGACATCACAAACCATCAGAGCACAGGATGGAAATAAGATACCCACTTCCCTCTGCTTCCTCTTACTGATTTCATGCAATGAGTAACCTTGCAGTTATTAAATATAGCCCAAGTTACACTCTCAGACCTCGGACAACCTCTTTTTTAAGTGATCACTTACTCCCCAATGTTTCTACTAAAATTTGATGCTTAAAGATCACTTAAAGGAGGCACCAGTGTAGCCCCTTCCCTTGGGTGGTCCCCGAGGGCAGTTTCCCTGTTTCAATACAATTACAAAATGCTTCCAGGCCCTGTGAACTTGGTTATACTAGAAGGTTATGGCAACAAAGATTGTTTTCTTTGGAAAATTGTTACAAAGTGCTGACCTTCCTAAAGTTTACAGCATTCTGAAAAGCCGAAAAGCCCAGATGCTTAACACTCTGAGAGGCAGCGCAACTGTAGAACCAGAGGCCTGTGTTAAAGCACAGGGTGCAATGAACCAAGAAAAGAAGGAAGAGAACTTTCTTTCAGGGACACTTATTTCATATCCTATAGTCCGGATTCAAGCAAAATTCCTTTTTTGACTCTGAAGTATGTTTAGGAGACTCTGAACTACAAATGGCTTTTGAGTCTCATATGTGCCGCAGAGAGTAGGAGCAAAGCCAGGATGATTGGGGAGGACTGCGGTGAAAAGCAGGAGCTCATTTGCTGCCAGTAAGGTCCCAGCTGCCTTCATGTTAAATATCAAGAAACCTCAGTAATACACACATGCATTTTTCCTATACCTTCCTGCCCCCAACATTTTTTGTATTTGTTACCAATTGGATCTTTTACATTGTGTGTCCAAGGCCATAGATTTATCATGACATTTTATGCATTTGTATTTTAGCACCTGTGCAAAGAGGTAGAGTTACATACCAAAAAAATACAATGTAATAGTACTGACATTTATAATTATAAAAATGGTTACCTTTACTAGAGGTCTTTATTTCTTATGCTGCTTTGAACCATTGTCTAGTGTCCTTTCCTTTCAGTCTGAAGAATTCCCTTTAGCATTGCTCATAGGGCAGGACTAGTGTGATGAACTCCCTCTGCTTTTGTTTATCAGGAGATGTCTTCATCTCTCCCTCATTTTTGAAAGCCTCACTGGATATAAAATTCTTGATTAGTAGTTGTTTTCTTTAAGCACTTTAACTATTTCAACCCACTGCCTTCTTGCCTTCATGGTTTCTGATGAGAAATTGGCACTCCATCTAACTGGGACTCCATTGTACATAATATGTTGCTTTTCTCTTGCAAAACTTTCAGTACTCTCTCCTTGACCCTTGCATTTGACAGTTTGATCAATATGTGATGGAGTGTCTTTTTCTTCAAGTTTATCCTGTATGATCTCACTGATTTGAAACAATTAGGATAAGTAAACTTATAGATTCAGAAACAATAATATAAGTTACAAGGGGAGGGGGTGGGGATAAGGAATAGGGGTTAAGGCTTAAAATGAACAGAGTTTCCATTTGGAAAGATAGAAATCTTTTGGTAGTAGATGGTGGGGATGATAACACAACATTGTGAATGTAATTAGTGCACTGAAATGTATATCTGAATGTAGTTAAAGGGGGAAATAAGTTGTATATGTAAGTACAGGAAAATTTAAAAAAAATTAAAAATCCATGGAACTACACAATACAAACAGTGGACTCTAAGTTAAACCATGGACTATAGTTAATAATACAGTTTTTTAAAGTTGCTTTCATCAGTTTTAACAAATATACCACACCAATGCAAGGTGTTAATTATAGGGTAGTATATGGGAATCCTGTATTTTATGCATGATTGTTCTATAAACTCAAAACTTCTCTAAAAATATGCATATAACAAGAACCTGACTCAAACAACTAAGTATACAATACTGGCAAGACAATGGAAAAATAAGGTAAAAATCGTTGGTTACAGACTCAGGTGTTGACCATATTTATACAGAACACCTAGATATTATTTACTGAAAAACAGATGTTTCCTAATCTTGCAGACAGCAATGTGGAAGGGTGGGCTCTGGATAAGGATGGGAAGTGATTGAGAGTGCCTCTCTAGCTATGTAATCAAATCAATAGCTATTACTGTGACAGCAGCATTCCCCTCGTCCCCTCCTCTACCATGGGCAAAGCACAATGGGATGCAGTGGACTTATCCCCAAATCCACAGCATCATTCCACTTCCATTCAGTTTATTTGTTTCTCTTATTCCAAGACACATAAATGAATATGACAACAGACCTCTTCTTGAGACCTGGGTGTTTCATGAATTGCTACATTTGCAGGAACAAGTGACCTGAAAAGTGCTGCAAGTACTCAAGGCTACAAAGTCAGTATCTGTAGTGTGGTAATGTCATTATACATGGATTTTCCTGGAGTCTTAAAATGCACTTATAGTTGTTTAGTAAGTGTTTGCAGTGTTAACTTCTTACTGGGACTGAATTTAGTTAATATTCCACAATTTACTTAACCATTTCCTTATTAATAGGCATTTACATTAGCTTTTTTCTTATATTTTTTATTTTCTTACATTTGCACTACATGAAATGGTGAAATGCAGCATCATGCATAGAGCATTTTTATCTTCTATGAAATGTTTTTAGGGCAAATTCTTGGGACAGGGATTATAGAAGTACAGTACATGACCCTAGATCCTGGATACATTTGGGTATTGTGGTTGTATTAGTCAGGCTTCCCCAGAGAAGCAAACCTAGTGTGTTATATAAAGAGATTTACATTAAGAAATTGGCTCGTGCAATTGTGGGAGGCTGGCAAGTTTGAGATCTGTAGGGCAGGCTGGCAATTCTAGTAGGAGTTGATGTTGACACCTTGAGTTTGAAATCCATAGGGGAGGACAGCAGACTAGAAACTCAGAGAACTCAAGTCTGTGGCCCTGAGACAGAATTTCTTCTTTTTTTGGAACTCTTAGTTCTTTGCTCTTAAGGCCTCCAATTGATTGGATGAAAATCACCCATATTTTGAGAGTAATCTTCAGTTAGAGTCAATTGATTGTAGATATTAATCACATCTATAAAATACCTCCAGAGCAACATCTAGGCTAGTGTTTGACCACACAATTGGAACCATAGCCTAACCACGCTGACAAATAACCTTAGCCTTAGAAGAGAATAGAAATAGGAATTAACCTTCTTTAGACTAGGAAGATTAGAGAAGACATAATTTTGTTTTGGAATGTTTCAATAAGTATATAAAGAACAATAGAAAATAAATAAATTTTTTCTGTTGCTTCAATTTCCTATGAAGTAAAATTTGCTTCATGCTAAAAAAAAAACCATAAACAATGTTAAGAGAGCACTACATGTTCAATAGTTCTGTGTATAATTATCTACCATTTAAGAGAAAACAGCTCTCTAGGTGCTTAGATAACTGGATATAGTCTGATAGACTGAAAAAATTATGAAGAGAGAATGGAAACATAGAAATGGATAAATATCCTGTATCCTGATTTTGAAATGATGAGAGACTGTAACTTTTTTTTAATTGGGCATCAGATAATTTGGTATTGAAGCAAGGGATGATTTTAGGACATGCATATATTAGTTAAGTTTTAGTGTAAATATATATATACATATATGTATATATATAAAATCCCCCCCCCTTTCTGTGTATACATATAAAAATCTCACAAAAGTGGTGGTCTGGGATTGGCTGCAGCTTTTTTCCATGCTGGGATGGGCTGCCTGTCTTTCTTTATTTAAAAATTACAGAAGTTGTAGGTTCACAGACAAATCATGCATAAAATACAGAGTTGCCATATGCCACCCTATTATTAACACCTTGCATTAGTCTTGTACATTTGCTACAATTCATAAAAGAACATTTTATAATTAAACTAGTAACTAAAGTCTATGCTTTACAATGGGATTCACTGTGTTGTTTAGTACTATGTATTTAAAAAATTTTTATTCTTGTAACATATGTACAACCTAAAATTTCCCCCTTTCAGCACATTTGAATATATAACTGAGTACTGTTAATTATGTTCATGATGTTGTGCTCCCGTCACCACCATTATTCCAGGATCCATGAGCAAGCCCCAGCCCTTACAAGGACACACCAGTCGTGTAGCAGAGAGAAAGAGCAGGAGAATTGGCAGATCCAGGCAAGGACTCCTAAACCCTCTGCTCAGACTTGGTATGTGCCCCACGTCAATGGGGAAGGGAAGAGTGATCCTGTCTTGGAAGTCACTGCAGAGGTATGTAGCCTTCCCACGGGAAGGAGAAGTAAATAGAAACAAAAATATAACCTACCACACTTCATTTACTTCATTCAACAAATATGTTTTGAGTATATCCTATGCATTAGACATTGTGCTAAAATGTGGAAGTTTAACTGTGATCAGAAGAGACATAGTCCCTACTTCAGGGTGCCTACATCCTAGATTGGTAGGGTTTTAAAAATAACTACATAATTAAAATCATAATTAGTGTTAGACTAGAATAGGAAGATTGGAGAAGACATAGTTTTGTTTTGAACTATTTCAAAAAATGTTACTTGGAAGAGCTAAGAGTCCAATTCCATAGGCCCTTGAAGATAAAAACAAGTACACATATAGGTAGGAAACAATGGAGAATAAATTTTGGCTCAATATAAGGAGGAATTGTCAAACAATTCTACAGGTGGAATGGGATGCTTAAAGAGGTCCCTGTCACTTTAAATGTTCAATGCCTTCTTGGTAACCTGATATCATATAGGATATTCAAGCTGTGGAGGAAACAACTGAAATAGGTATTTTTAACGGTCGTTTAACACCCTAAGATTGTATAAAAATGTGCTACTTCAAAAATCAATAGTATAGTTTGCAATCACATTCTCCATTTTTTTCTATTAAATAAAGCTGTAGAAATTAGAGGGTCTGTGTTCAAATAAAGCTACCAGTTTTTGTTGTATTGAAAACTATGTGGAAGAAAACTATAGGCTTCTAATCATTTCTAATATCTATCAATTAAGTACATATAAAAGAGTAGTAAACATGAATACTGTTTTTGAATATAATATTGTATAATTTGATGTTTTCAATAATGTTCACCAATCTTGTAGAGTAAAACTATACTACATGGGCTTTTTGTGTGTGTTTTTTTCTTTTTTGTTCATGAGTGAGGACCATAAGAACATGTGACTGATGGACACCAATTTCTAGTAGTGGAATTGTCCATTTTTGAACTTTTGAATATGCTATGTAAGAATCAAAGTTTGGGGCCCGGCTAGATAGCTCAGTGGATAAAGAGCTCGCTGGGAAACCACATGGGAGGCCCTGGGTTCGGTTCCCGGGGACCTCTCCTAGCGGGCAGACCGCCTTGAGAATGGCAAGCC
>PVKH010030279.1:0-12517 GCA_004027955.1 Chaetophractus vellerosus | reverse complement strand
TAGCTACTAGACATGGCCAATGGTTTATACTATGGTTTACATTTTAGACCATACACTTCTATAAATTTTGATATTTACCATGTCCTGTGTCCATCACTGCAAGATCATGCAGAACATTTCCAGTGACCACTAAGCACCCCCTGTTCGAACTATTCGATTCCTCCCTCCTCATCCCCCTGGGGCCCATGGTGACCTTCTGGCTTGATTCTTTGGATGACAAGATTCATAGTTACATGCAACAAGACTGAGGTTTTGACACACTGGTTTGTCCTCCCCTATTAGGAACCGCCCTTGCTCTCGAGAGACTCCCTCCTGTCTATTTCTGAACAAATCAGTCCTCCCGGGGATGGAGTCCAACTTCTTTCCACTCATTATGTAGGTCTCCACCCACTGATACAACATATGACAGAATGATCACTCACACACTCCCTAGAAGCCTGCTGCAGGTGTGCCCTGTTCTGAATGCCCTCCCATCCAACACCCTAAACCAGTAACCCTTCCTTGTCATATTGTCATAAGAGCATTCTCAACTTTGTACTTTCAACCACATACTGCAAAATCCCAGTGTTCACCTGGTCCCTCTCCCTCCCCTCCCCTCAGTACCCTGGACATTCTAACCCACATTTCCTAATCTACCCACCAGTCAACCCTGCACCACCCAATCCAATAATATCACTAACCTCCCATCCTATCCCTTCAGTATGCAACTATGCTCTTTCACCTTACCATAGATTACATCCGTATGGGTGATGGCTCACAACCTTCTCCTCTCTATTTCTTGTAACCTATCTTCCAGACAATCACTCTCTGAGACTGCTCAGTTTCCTTAATTCATATCAGTGAGGTCATGTACTGTTCATTCTTCAATGCCTGGCTTGCTTCACTCAACATAAGGTCCTCAAGATTCATCCATGTTATCCCACGTGTTAGCATTTTATTCCTTCTTAGAGCTGAGTAATATTCCATTGTATGTATGTACCACATTTTGTTTATCCATTCATCTATTGATGGGCACCTGGGTTTATTCCAGATTTTGGCAATAATGAAAAATGCCACTATGAACATTGGTGTGCATATATCTGTTTGTGTCTTTGCTTTCAATTCTTCTGGGTGTATACCCAGCAGTGGAATTGCTGGATCATGTGGAAGTTCAAAAGTTAGTTTTTTGAGGAACTACCAAGTTAGTTTTTTGAGGACACAGGACATGGTAAATATCATTGTGTCCTCCACAATGGCTGGACCATTCTGCAGTCCCACCAGCAGTGGATGAGGGTTCCCATTCCTCCACATCCTCTCCAACACTTATAGTCTGTTGTTTTTTTAATAGCTGCCATTCTAATGCATGTAAGATGATATCTCATTGTAGTTTTGATTTGCATTTCCCTAATAGCTAGTGATGTTGAGCATCTTTTCATGTGCTTTTTAGCCATTTGTATTTCTTTTTTTTTCTCAAATACATTTTTATTTTATTCTGATATTTTCCTGAAAACTCTTAAAATCAGCTGAGAGAAATAAAACAAATGGTGGACTCTTCTCAAACTGAATTCCTTGTTCCCACTTATCTAATCCTCCCACATTCTAGGTGGCCTCTTTTCAGAATGTTTCCTGCTTATCTAACCCTCCCACGTTCTTGTTCAAGCCACTTCCCCCAAAACCCATCCATTTGTATTTCTTCCTTGGAGAAGGGTCTTTTCAGGTCACATGCCCATTTTTAAAATGGGTGGTTTGCCTTTTTATTTTTGAGGTGTAAGATTTCTTTATATATGCAGGATATTAGGCTCCTATCAGACATATGATTGCCAACTATTTACTCCCATTGAGTAGGCTGCCTTTTTCCTTTCTTGATAATATCCTTTGAGGTGCAAAAATTTTTAATTTTGAGGAGATCACATTTATCTATTTTTTTCTTTTGCTGCTTATGCTTTCGCTGTGAAGTTCATGAAACCATTTACTATTACAAGGTCCTGTAGATGCTTCCCTACATTATCTTCCAAGGTCTTTATGGTCTTGGTTCTTATATTTAGATCTTAAGTTGATTTTTATATAAGGTGTGAGATGGTGTTCCTCTCTCATTCTTTTGGATATGGATATTCAGTTCTCCAAGCACCATTTGTTGAAGAGGTCATTCTCTCCCAACTGAGTGGGCTTGGTGGCCTTGTCGAATATCAGATGACTGTATATGGGAGGATCTATATCAGAACTCTCAATTCAGTTCCATTGGTTGGTATGTCTATCCTTGTGCCAATACCATGCAGTTTTTACCATTGTAGCTTTGTAGTATGTTTTAAAATCAGTTAGTGATACCTCCGATTTCATTTTTCTTTTTCAATACATCCTTGGTGATTTGGGGCCTTTTACCCTTCCAAATAAATTTTGTTGTCAGTTTTTCTAATTCATTAAAAAATGTTGTGTTGATTTTTATTGGGATTGCATTAAATCTGTAGATTAGTTTGGGTAAGACAGACATCTTAATGATGTTTAGTCTTCCTATCCATGAACAGGGAATATTCTTCCATTATTTAAGTCTTCTTTGATTTCCTTTAACAGTGTTGTGTAGTTTTCTGTGTATAAGTCCTTTACACCTTTAGTTAAATTTATTCCTAGGTATTTGATTCTTTTAGTTTCTATTGTAAATGGTATTTATTTCTTGATTTCATCATCAGATTGATCATTTTAGTGTACAGAAATGCTACTGATTTTTGAGCATTAATCCTATAGCCTGTGACTTTACTGAACTCATTTATAAGTTCTAGAAGCTTTGTTGTAGATTTCTCAGGGCTTTCTATGTATAGGATCATGTTGTCTGCAAATAGTGAAATTTTTACTTCTTCCTTTCCAACTTGGGTGCCTTTTATATCTTTTTCCTGCCTCAGTGCTGGAGTAAGTACTTCTAACACAACGTTAAATAGGAGCGGTGATAGTGGGCATCCTTGTCTTGTTCCTGATCCTAGAGGGAAAGCTTTTAGGATTTCACATTGACGATGATGTTAGCTGTAGGTTTTTCATATATACCCTTTATCATGTTCAGAAAGTTTCCTTCTATTCCTGTCTTTTGCAGTGTTCTTATCAGAAAAGTATGCTGATTTTATTGAATGCCTTTTCTGCATCTATAGAGATGATCATGTGATTTTTTTTCTTTCAATTTGTTTATGTGGTATATTACATTGACTGATTTTCTTATGTTCAACCATCCTTGTACACCCAGGATGAAATCCACTTGGTCATGGTGTATAATTCATTTTATATGTTGTTGAATGTGATTAGCAAGTATTTTGTTGAGGATTTTAGCATCTAGATTCATTAGAGAGATTGGTCTGTAATTTTCCTTTCTTGTGACATCTTTGTTTACCTTTGGTGTGAGGGTAATGTTGGCATCACAGAATGAGTTAGGCAATGTTCCTTCTACTTCTATTTTTTGGAAGAACTTAAGGAGGATTGGTGTTAGTTCTTTCTGGAATGTTTGGTAGATTTCACCTGTGAAGCCATCTGGTTCTGGGCTCTTCTTCGTTGGGAGGTTTTTTGATGACTGAGTCTATCTCTTTGCTTGTAATTTGACTATTGAGTTCATGAATTTCTTCTTTCATCAATGTAGGCTGCTTGTGAGTTTCTGAGAATTTGTCCATTTCTTCTAAATTATCATTCTTGTTGGCATATACTTTTTCGAAGTATCCTCTTATGATACTCTTTATTTCTGTGGGGTCAGTGGTGATATCCCCTTCCTCATTTCTAATTCTGTGTATTTGCATCTCCTTTCTCTTTTTCTTTGTTAGCCTGGCTAAGGGTTTGCCAATTTTATTGATCTTCTCGAAGAAGCAGCTTTTGATTTTGTTTATTTTTTCTAGTGTTTTCTTATTTTCTATTTCATTTACTTCTGCTCTAATCTTTGTTATTTCCTTCTTCTACTTCCTTTGGTGTTAGTTTGTTGTTGTTTTTCCAATTCCTGCAGGTGCGCAGTTAGGCCTTCAATTTTAGCTCCTTCTTCTTTTTTGATATATGCATTTATGGCTATAAATTTCCCTCTCAGTACAGCTTTTGCTGCATCCCATAGGTTTTGATATGTTGTGTTGTCATTTTCATTTGTTTCAAGGTAGTTACTGATTTCCTTGGAGATTTCTGCTTTTACCCACTGTTTGTCTAAGAATGTATTGTTTAACTTCCGTATCTTTGTGCCTAATCTGGTTATCTGGCCCTTACTGATTTCCAATTTCATTCCACTGTGGTGAGAGAAATTACTCTGTATAATCTCAATCTTTCTGAATTATTTTAGAGTTGTTCTGTGGGTTAGCATGGTGTTTATCTTGGAGAATGATCCATGTGCACTTGAGAAGAATGTATATACTGCTGCATTTGGGTGTGGCATTCTGTATATATCTATTAGGTCCAGATCCTCTAATGTATTATTCAGAGTCTTTGTTTCTTTATTGATTCTCTGGCGAGATGTGCTGTCTCATGGTGATAATGGTGTATTAAATTTCCCCACTATAAGTGCAGAGGCATCTATTTCTCCACTTAGTCTTTCCAGTGTTTGCCTCATGTATTTTGAGGTGCCCTGATTATGTGCATAAATGTTTATGAATGTTCTTTCTTCTTGAAAGATTACCACTTTTATTAATATTAGTGTCCACCTTTGTCTCTTACAATAGTTTTAGCATTTAAAGTCTATTTTGTCTGATATTAGTATTGCTACTCCTGCCCTTTTTTGGTTATTCTTTGCTTGTAAAATTGTTTTCCAGCCATTCACTTTCAGCCCCCTTGAATCCCTGGGTCTAAGGTGGGTTTTCTGTAGACAACATATAGATGGGTCATATTTCCTTATCCATTCTTCCAATCTGTGTCTCTTGACTGGTGAGTTTAATCCATTAACATTCGGTGTTATTACTCTCAAGGAATTTCTTACATCATCCATATTTTCTTTGGATTTATTTATGGTCATATGTTTTTTTTTTTAATTTCTCTTTTTGTCTTTTTAGTTGTTCTTACACTCTCCTCCAACTCTCTCTCTCCTGTTTTTTTCTTTTCATCCTGTGGAACTTCCTTTATTATTTCTTTTTTTTTGTGTGTGTGTGTGTTTCCTCTGAAATTTTATTTTTTTTATTTAAAATTTTAATTTATTTTTTTATATATCTCTATATATTTTTAGGATACAATGATTACATAAATGTTACACAGAGATTCCAGGAGTACCCATATGCCACCCCCCCCCCTTTATTATATCTTGAAGGGCAGGTTTCTTATTGGCATACCTCTTAATTTCTGTTTATCTGTGAATATTTTGAACTCTCCATCATTTTTGAATGACAGTTTTGCTGGATAGAGAATTCTTGCCTGGAAGTTGTTTTCTTTCAGTACCCTGACTATGCCATAACTCTGCCTTCTTGCCTCAATGGTTTCAGATGAGAAATCAGCACTTAGTCTTATTGAGCTTCCCTTTTATGTGATGGTTCTCTTCTCTTGCTGCCTTGAGTATTTTTTCTTTGCCTTGAGCATTGGACATTTTGACAAGTATATGTCTTGAAGTAGGCCTGTTGGGATTTATACTGTTTGGGGTGCGATGTGCCTTCTGGACATGTATGTCCATCTCCCTCGATAGGGTTGTAAAGTTTTCAACCATTATTTCCCTCAACACTCTTTCTGTTCCCTTTCCCTTATCTTCTCCCTCTGGGATGCCTATAATGCATATGTTTGTGCATTTTGTGTTGTAGTTTAAATCCAAAACTCCCTGCTGGATTTTTTTTCTATCTTTTGATCTCTCTGTTTGATTTCAGATGTACTGTCTTCCACATCACTAATTCTTTCTTCTGCCTGTTCAAATCTGCTGTTATGCGATTCCAGTGTCTTTTTGATTTCTTGGATTGTGCCATTCATTACCATCATATCCATTATCATTTTATGTATGCTTACAATTTCTTCAGTATGTTCTCCCAGTGTCTTCTTAATATCCTTACTCTCTTCCTTCCCTTCATTAAATTGATCCATGATATTTGTTTTGATGGCATTGATTTGTTGTTTGATGTTCTGCATCTCTTCCTGATTTTTACTTTGTTCTTTGAACTCAGCCATGTCTTCCTGTTTCTTAGTATGGTTTGTAATTTTTTGTTGCCCTCTGGTCATCTTTTTATTTTTATGGGTTTATTGAGTTGATTTCCTTCTTTCTCTACTATAGAGTTTTATTTAGCTGCTGTTTTTGTGTATGTGTTAAGTTTTCTCTTTGACACTTTGTTCCTCTTGTTCTATTTCCTTGCTGTTTTATATGTTCTCTTGAAGGAAAAAGATTAGGTCCACAGAAAGTGAAAGAGGTAAAAAAGAAAAAGAATAATAGTAATAATAATAATAAAAGTTATAATATGTGCCATATAAGACTTAGTAAAATAAATATTACATGTAAGCAGTGTAGAGTAATAGGAATAAAAAAGTGGAGTGCCTACCATGAAATGGGAAACCAAATAGAGAAAAATATATAGAATCATTTAAAAGTCCATAATGATGGGGGAGAGAGAGAAAGAGATAAGAAAAGACAGAAAGAAAAAAGTTAATAAAAAAAGAAAACTGAATAGACAAGACAGAAATCAAAACCAGAAGATCTGGGGACTAAATAGAGCGAGGTCAAATGTAAGAACCACAACAGAAAGCAGAAGATAGAAAGATGAAGGAAGGAAAAGAGATAGTGTTGGTAGACAAAATCAGTATACACAGAAAATGGGAAATCAAGGAAGAAGAAGCACGGCAAAGAAGAAACAAGCAACAGCACCTAATTTAAAAAAGGGGGTTGGGGGTAAGAGGAAAGAAAAATAAGGAACAAATGAAACAACAAACACACAAGCAAGGAGTCAAACAAAGCTAAAGAAGAACAGCATGGGGCCTTTGCGGAGCATCTCAGGCTGCCTGTGTTTATCAATCAACTATCCTGCAGGCTTCTCTCTGCAAGTTTTAAGGTGGATTTTAATGAGTAAACTAACTTAAAAAATTTTTAATGTAATCTTTTTTTGTGTGTGTGGAAAAATAAGGGACCCAAAAGAAGCTAGTACAAAAATAATGTCTATGTTTTCCCTGTCCTAAAGTATCAGCTGGATGTTAGATATCCCTGTGGATTACTATTCTTAGAGGAACTGGGAATTGAACTAGGGACCTTGTATATTCAAGGCAGAAACTCCCCCCTGAGCTACACTTTCTAATTGGGTCAGTTAGCTCTTCAGAAAGCTATTCAGTCACTTTCTCTAGGACAGGTTTGACTCTACTAGGGCAGTAGGATTCAATAGGCTGTGTGAGCAGGTACCCCCCCCCCCTGCTGGTCAGGTTGAGTTCCCTTTTGGAATTCAAATGGGATACTGATGACTGAGTTTACCATACAGAAATGATTCTCAACCTCCTTCTAGACACCTCCTCTTCCCAGGGGACCTGAAATAGGCTCTTGGAAAATTATTAAGCACTCCCCACTGCCTGACTCCCTTAGGGGAGTTGAAATTTTGATAGTCCTCAGAGCAGAACTATTAAATTGGCTGACTCCACCATCTCTCAGGCCAAGCCTCTGTATCCCAGGATGGTTAGGTAAATCAGGCTTCCTCAGCAGATTCACCTCTACCCTCTGCCTGGTGCCACCTCAAGCTGGCTGGTGTGCTCCCCAAAGCTCAAAGGGGGTCCAGGCAACCAAACCCACAGAAAGGAAACCCTTCTCTGCCCGTGCCAGAACCCTCCCACTTTCAGAGAATGTTTACTTTCACTGGGTGGCTGGTGGGAGTCGGGGCTCACCCAGGCTCCCTACCCTGAGTGTGGGGCGTAGCTATTTGTGATTTCCAGGCACCGGCTAAAAACTCAGTTTTATCTTGAGCAGTCTATCTCCCTGTCCAGCTCCCTCCAGATCGATGGGCTCCCTCCAGATCCAAAGGCTCCTGCTCCGTGGGCTCTCGGAACAGCTTTCTTGGTCAGGATCTTGTCCCCAGTCAGCTGTCTTTTGCGAGAGAGATGGTGAGCATCCACTTAAACTGATGCCATCTTGCCTGTCATTTGAGATTTTTAATACTGATCTTTCAGAAAGGATTGATCAAAAAGATTGAAAATAGAATACAGAATATTTCAATCTTAAATAATAGGTTTGATCTAATAGATTTGTTTGTATTTTCTATCCCCCAAATAGAGAATACACATTTCTTTCAAACATACAAAAATATGTTTTCATAACTGTCCATATATCAGCCTTGGAGTAAATCTTAACAAATATCTACAGTGTTGTTCTCCAGGTTAAATATTCTGATCACAATAAAATATAATTAGAAGCCAATAGTCAAAAAAATATACAACAAGAAAATAAAATACATCTGGAAATAACTTTTGTGTTGAAGAGGAAATACAAATGGTAATTATGAACTGTTCATAATTGAACAATACATGCATTACATTTCAAAACTTGTAGTTGGGGCAAAGCAGTACATACAAAAAATTGATGACCGTAAATACATTATAAAACAAAAAATTCCATTTAAACTTTTTTACAAATTAAATAAACTTTTAGCTCATGAGACTAAAAATAAGAAAGTAGAAAATGTTCCTCCACCCAATGTAGGAGGAGTTAATAATATTAATGACAGCAGAAATGTTAAAAAACAAGACAAAACAAATAAACATACTTCCCAGGAGATTTTATCAGTTAAACTACTATTCCTGTTAAAATAACAATAAAAGACAAACTTTTGGAAAATATTATCAAGAAGAAAAGAGAAAGCACATATATTTTTAGGTAGTATAGATGCAAAGGTGATTAAAAACTTTATTGCAATAAATTAAACCATCTAGAAGAAATGGCAAATTTCTAAGACAATACAAATGACCAAAACTACCCAAGAAAAGGATGAAAATGAATAGACTATGAACTATTAGTATGTATGGGAGTGTTTATCAAGTTGGAGTGATTTAAGACCAACATTCCAAAAATAATCACTCTCCTATTCGTCAGCAATAATCATTTATGAAATGCTGAGCATGTTAAAGTATTAGTTGAACAGTATGTTGCTATTTACATTAAAAAAACTCCCCAAATTTAAAGCAAAACAAAAACAAAACAACACTCTCTTTCATACTGCTACATATGTATGCAGGTAAATATAATATATAATAAATTGCTTGGATGGTTTTATACCAAACTAATAATAGTAGTGATTATCTCTGGAGTAGGAGAAGGAACCAGGATTGTGCATGGTGGTCAAATTTTTTTTTTTAAGATTTATTTTTTTATTTATTACATTCCCCCCCCCCCCTTTCGGCTTGCTCTTGCTGTGTGTCTGTTCTTGTGTTCCTCTCTGTCTGCTTTGTCTCCCCCTGTTGCGGCGATGCGCCAAGACCGGTCACCGGGCAGGCGGCTTTGCCCCGTTTGTGGGCGGCTTCTGCTTCCATTCACGGTCGGCTCTGCTTCAGTTCGTGGGTGGCTGGCTGTGCTCCATTTGGGCAACCTGCCCTGCCCGTGGCGGCTTTGCCCTGTCCATGGCAGGTTTTTGCCCTGCCCACGGGGGCTCTGCCCGCCCATGGTGGCTTGCCCTTCTCAAGGCAGTCTGCCCTCTAGGAGAGGTCCCCGGGAACTGAACCTGGGGCCTCCCATGTGGTATATCGACACCCTTATTCACTGGGCTATACAGCCGGCCTGATGGTGGTCAAATTTTAATCAATATAGACAAGATTATAAAGTGGCCTAATATGTAAGATAAGAGCAGAGGTCTTATGTGTAATAAAAAAAATAAAGTAAATTATCTTTCTTCATTGTGCAACTAAATATTAATTCAAAAAGTAAGGAAATAAAAGCAAATAATTCAATAAAAATTAGTATTACTTAATAATCTCTGGGGGAAGAATTTTTTATAATGAAGTATCATAAAATCCCAAGTCCTGCTTCATGGTTTGAGTATAGCAAAGTGTAGGACTGCTCATCTTGTAAGTCAGGACTTTCCCAGGCAAATTGGAATGTATGGCCACCATAGTTACGTGAATGTGTAACTTCAAATACTGACCCCTCATTCTAGTAGGAAGTCAATGGGTATGCGTGATATTTCCCAGTCCAAATAAAAAGCTTCCAGCTGAAAAACAAAAGAAAAATTTGGGGAGAAAGCAAAGACATGCAATATTGGGATCAAGTGCTCTTTATTTTTAACACCAATCCCTAGAACTGGTTTGAGCTAAAAGTTAAAGGCTTAGGTTGAGACCACCTAGTAAGTAATCAAAAGGTTGTGCTTTTATTACATGCTTGACTCTGATGTTGGAAACTGGGCTTCCTTTTACTATAGTCTATTTGTTTTATACCCAACACAAATTGATCTTTATAAATGCCAGTGTCCCCAACCCCATGTCTTACCTCACCATTCCATTTTTAAATTGTTCTCTAAAAAATGATTTGAATTTCCATTGTATTCGAGTCATTTACTCCTTTATAAATTTCTATAGGAGATATTGTTACAGCTCTTAAAGAACTAAAGAAATAAAATTCTTTAGAATAGTGATCTGAGTTAATAGTGATTAATTAGTGATTAAGAAGGTGACATATGTGTTGGCTAAGAAGGATTGGTAAGAATTGGAGTTTTGGAGTTTGTGAAGAAAGCCAAAAAATTCAATCATGAATAAAGACACAAAAGTGAAATTTCAAGAGAAAGGAGAAAGAAGAAGAAATTGATATTAATTGAGCACTTTTTGCCAAGCACTATGCTAGTCACCCTTTATATTCCTTTTTATTTAAGGCCCACAACTATCTGAGATATGTCTGCTCAGTCTGTGTGGCTCCCGTTTGCTTCCCACTCTTCTCAAAACTCTAAATCCAAGTTGCTGTATAGGAATTGGGGATAAGAAATTCAGGCTATTAGAGAACCCTTAGAGCCAAGAAATGGGAGAAAAGACTGAACATCATTGTTACAGTCAGTTTTTGAAGGTTAAAAAATTTGAATTTCAGTCTAGAATTACTGTTGTCACATCAGTAACTTCCTGTATTGTCACTAAAGTAATAAGCATTTAGGATTCATAAGGGAAAGGTAATAGAGCAGGGTAAAGGAGGGCAAAAGCATCTCATTAAGGTTCTGAAATGTCTAGTCACAATATTTTTTTTGAAATTTCATATGTAACCTTAGGAACTAATCAAATATGTCCTGTGAAGCTATCTGAATCAAGGGCATCTCTCCATTTTTTTTTCAGAAAATAAAGGACAATGATTAATTGTTTGGGAGAAGATGATTTGACAGTCTTTTTATGCTAAAGGTTAGTGGTGAAAGATTAACTACATGCTTTATTTATTCATTTTGCATATCCTTCTCACTTTCAAAAATGCAAGAACTTTAACCTGATATAAGCTCCAGGGCATAGAAGAAGCAGAAAGAATAAATTATCTTAGAATCAGCAGGCTGAGTGATTAAACCACAGCAATAACAACCTTATATTGCTAATATTTCTATCTCCTGGGAAGGATAAAAAGGGAGAAAAGCCAGTAATAAAGAATAGCAGTTGTATTAGTCAGCCAAAGAGGTGCCTTTGCAAAATATACCAATAATTGGTTGGTCTTTATAAAGGGTATTTATTTGGGATAGAAGCTTACAGTTACCAGGCCACAAAGCATAAGTTTCTTCCCTCACCAAAGTCCATGTGTTGGAGCAAGACAGCCACCGTCTGCCAGGGCTCAGACCTTTGGGTTCCTCACCTGCCAGGGCTGCATTTCTCTCTGGGCTTAGTGCTTCTTCCACAAGGTCAGCTGTAGACTATCAGGCAAACAGCCCTCTCCAACATCAGAACTGTATCTCAAAAATCTGATTCTCAAATCTGCTCCCTCTGTCTTTGGCCTTGCCTTTTATACTCAAGACCACACCCACTGAGGGGTGGAGCTCAACGCCCTACTGACACAGCCCAGTCAATGCCCTAATCATAACCCAATCATGCCCAGATGAGCAGATTCAGTTTAAAAGCATGATTCAATTTATATTTTTGGAATTCATAATTAGATAAAACTGTCAAACCATTATAGCAATCTTAAGTAATAATAATTGTTATAAAAAATAATACTTATGAAAATGTTACCATTTATTTACTAAGTGCTTACCATGTGCCAAACATTGATCTAAGCACTTGATTATTTTAACTCACGCTACACTCAAAACAACATTTTAAGGGAGATAACATTAGTACCCTTAAGTAAAATCAGTTTCTTAGTAATGGTTTCAAAGCCTGAAGACAGAGAGTCTTAGTAAGTTGCCAAAACTTGCCATGCAGTGAGCAAATGTTGAAGGCACTATTTGAACAGGACAGCTTGACTTCAGGGTCACCCTCTTAACTGCCATATTGTGGCATCCCTGACAAGAATTTCAGCACATATAAATAAGAGAGGTAATATGTAATGGTTTGAGTTTGATTTAATTATGAATTCCAAAAATATAGATTAGATTATGTTTGTAAACTAATCTGTTCATCTGGGCATGATTAAGTTATGAGTAGGGTGTTAACTGCCACGTCAGTGAGACGTTGAGCCCCACCCCTCGGTGGGTGTGGTCTCAAGTATAAAAGG
>PVKH010030278.1:0-12517 GCA_004027955.1 Chaetophractus vellerosus | reverse complement strand
TCTTTTATCCTCAAAACCATAAGCTAATACAAATACATTTCCATTGTTTAAGCCAACCCGTTGCACGGTGTTTGCTTGAGCAACTAAGGAAATTAAAACTTGTGGTGAGCTGGAAATCATAAAACATCCCCCCTTGTCACACACGAGTGAATGATTACATAAGCTCCAGATATTATGGGAAGGAATGTGCAGGAAGTCCCCTATCTTCCAGGGGGTTTCTTTTATCTTGGCAGGACAACTACCTGCCAAGATCAAGTCCTAAGCACAGGACGTACTTGTTGGTCCCAGGGAAATGTGGCAGGCTGCGCTAGGACCATCTCCTACCAAAAAAATTTTTTCAATTACTTTATATCAGTTTTTTCATGTTAACAAATATTTCTATTGATCCTTTCTGATCTATTTATAAAAGATCAGTATGGTGTAATAAATGAATTATTATATATTTCAAAGTAGCAAATTTTTCTTTCTATTTTTCATTCTTGATGAATACCAAATTATTATAGGACTCACTAGTCCATTAATGTATTATTTAAACATAATTATCACTGAATATCTATTAAAGAGTCCTTCTCACTTGGAAATCAAACTCCAAACTTCAAAATTTACAATTTAATATATTTTTCAAAACTTAAAGTCTTTCCAAAGATATTCCAGTTGCTTCATTCAATATAAAGGTATCATTCATAATTTTATAACTACGATTTTTAAAATATCAAAAAATTCAGTATTATTGAGCTAGCACTCAAAATCTGAGTAAAACATCCATTAGTGAGTACTGATAATTTAACATTTGCTACAAAATAATTTGCCATTTATAGAAATTTAACTACTGTTCTTTCATCATTACAGAAGGTAAAAAGAGGTCGTCAATGCCTTCACTAAATGTGGTGGCTCTAAACAAAATGTTGACACTACATATGGACAGACTAGCAAGCAGTGTGCATGGAGAAGAAAATGGCATGCTGTGAGAGGCACAAGAGGCTGAGATTAGTGTTGCCTCCTTCCCCATGAATTTCAGAGGAGCATTAACTCTTTTATTCTAGAATAATTCCTTTACCTCTACTTTTAACTAATCTCTTCAAACAAACAATACCTGCTGCCTTTGATCATTCTCTAAATTTTTTAAAATTTTAAAATTCTTCCAATTTTCTGGCTTTTTTGTTTGTTTAGCATTTCGTCATATTCAAATATCACTCATTAAACAACAAACTCACAGTGAAACTCTCTATGCACATCAATCTCAATTTGCCGACCCCATTTCCTCTTGTACGCTGACCCATTCTCAGTCCTCTTCTGAACTGTTTCCCACTGGGGAGGCTGGCCACTTTGAACTCCATGTACTCACTGGCTTCCAATCAAGCTCAGACAAAGAACAGCACCATTAACAGGTGGAAGAAGAGTCTTGGCATGTCTTGCCCACTCCCCTACCCGCACCCCCAGCTTTGTCATCATTTCTGGCAAGAATCGCATCTTTTCTTTCCTATAGCTCTCTCTGGGCTAAGGTATCCTCCAGAATTTCAGCTCTCATTGGCTTCAGTAACACTATTTTCTCTCTTCATATAGTCAGGCGTCAGGGAATTAATGGCTTCTCACTGTTGCTAGTCTCTAAATGCCCCACCAGCCCTTTGTTGCCTTAACTCTTCCATTATCTAAGTAAAAGGTCTCTTAAATAGTTTCTTCATTTGAACATTTTGGAAAGAATTAAGCTGAAATCATAACTAATATACCCCTCCTCATTTTCTTCAACCTTGTACCTTCTTCTAGTTAATTTTGATCATTTGATCAAAATTTGTCATTGTTTACATCACCACATTTCATGCATTTTGCAATTAGACTTTCACCTCTGCTACTCCACTGGCAAAATGTCAACAATGCCCTTTAATTTTGTAATAGCTTTATTGAGTTATAATTGAGGTACAATAAACTGCACATATTTAAAGTATACGATTTGATAAGTTTTGGGCATGTGTATATTCATGTTAAATCATCATAAGTAAAATAATCCCAGAAGTTCTCTTCTGCGCCTTGGTGATTCATCATGCTTGCCCCTTGCTGTGCATTACCCTATCCCCAGGTACCACCAATATGCTTTCTGATACTACAAATTAGTTTCATTTCTAGAATTCTGTATAAATGTAATCATACAGTATAAATTCATTTTTGTCTACCTTCTTTAATTAAGCATGATTAAATTGTTGTGGGTCTTGATTATTCATTCATTTATATTGTTGATATAACATTTATATTGTTTGGATATACCACAGTTTATATACATTCACCTCTTCAGGGGTATTTGGTGTGTTTCTAGTTTTTGGTTATTACAAACATACCTACTATGAATATTTGCATACAAGCCTTTATGCAGACACATGCTGTCTTAGTTTTCTGGCTCCTAAAACAAATATAATACAAATGGGTTTGCTTAACAAGAGGAATTTATTGGCTTATGGTTTCAGAGGCTAGAAGGCTTGTTTCCTTCCAGGATTATTATCTTCTGGCTGGCTGGAAATCTTTGGGGTTCCTTGGCTTTTAAATGTGGGAATGTGGCATTTTCTCCTTTTTCTTCCAGGTTCTGTTAACGTCCAGCTTCTGGCTGCTTCCTGTGGCTTTTCCTTCTGTGTCCAATTTTCTTTTTTTTTTTTCCTTTTAATTTAAACATTGCTATAGCCAAGGAGATTCTATTCATCATGATGCTTTCCTTTGTTTCTTCTTTCTGTTTTCTTCTGTTTCATTTTCAGCAACATATTTCCCAATTTCTTTAGGATTTAAAATTGTGAAGGGTTGATCTTGCCTCATGAAAGCAAGCTCAGTGTTTTTGCCACCTGACTGAACCACTTCCAGTAGGGCCTTGATAACCAGCTTGATGGCCAGGTCATCTGCTTTGATGGCTTATCACTGTATTTCTTCTCAGGAACTCACACATGGACTTGGTGCCTCAGCCAATGGCACTGGCCTTCAAACGTGGTACATGCTAAGGGATCTGTCTGGTACAGTCTGGGAGTGCCATCAAAGTTGAAACCCACAATGAGGGCGGAGATGCCAAATGGTCTGTACCTGTTGCTCTGCATGTAGTCCTGCTTCAGGCCAGCAATGCAGCGGGTGATGTACTCTGTGGTGACTGGGTCCTCCACCATCAGTCGGTGGCTCTGGCTATATTGGATTAATCCATATTGGATTAAGGCCCATCCTCATTCAGGTTGGGCACACCTTAACTAATAGCATCTTGAAACATATTTACAAATGACTTCATACTCACAGGACTAGGGTTGGAACCTGAGCATGCCTTTTGTCGGGACTTAATTCAATCCCCATCCCATGCTTTCATTTATCTGGGGTGAATATTTAGGAGTGGGACCTTTGAATCATATGTGAAGTATATGTGTAACATTTTATGAAACTATCAAAGATTTTTCAAAATTGCCATGCCATTTACATAATCAAGAGTATGTGAGTTCCATTTTCTCTTCATCCTTACCAATTTTTGGTATAGTCAGTATTTCTGATTTTATTCATTCTAATTTGCATGTAGTGATATCTCATTTTCATTGTAATTGGTCTCTTCCCTAATAACTCATGATGAGCATTTTTCATATATATAATTGCTAATCATATATCTATTTGGCAACATTTCTGTCAAATTTTGCTATTCTTTTATTTTTGGGGGGTGGTTTCTTTTTTTATTATTGAGAGCTGTTTATGTTTATGGGGATATCTTTTCTCAGATATGTTATTTGTAAATATTTTCTACCAGTTTATGCTATGCCTTTTCACATTCTAAATAGTGCCTTTTTAAGGCAGACAATTTATTTTGGGTGAAGTTCAATTTATCATTTTTTTTTCTTTTATGATTCATTATTTTGGTATTTTAGCTAATAATTTTTTACATAACACAAGATCACAAAGAATTTTTACTATGTTTTCCTCTAGAAGCTTTATGGTTTTAGGTTTCTAATTTAGGGCTAAAATACATTTTGAGTTATTTTTTGCATGTGGTTAGAAATAGGAATTGAAGCTTATTTTTTTGCATATGGATACCCAATGGTTCCAACACAATTTGTTGTAAAGATTGTCTTGTTTACTGCAGAACTGCTTTTTATCAAAAATCAGTTTTCCAGGGGCTGGCTGTAGCCCAGTTGGTAGGGTGCCGGTTTACCACATGGGAGGCCCTGGGTTCGGTCCCGGGGCCTCCCAGAGCGGGCAGACCATCTCAAGAAGGCAAGCCCCCGCGGGCAAAAGGCAAGCCCCCACAGGAAAAGGCAAGCCCCTGCGAGCAAGGACGAGCCCCGGAGAAGGCAGACCACCACACCGGTGAGCAGACTTGGCGGGTCGCCCCAGTTGGGGGAGACAAGCAGACACAGAGGAACTCAAAGAAAAATGAACACAGCAAGAACTAGCAAAAGGGGGGGGGAATGTATAATAAATAAAAAAATAAATAAAATTTTAAAAATCAGTTTCCCATATATATGTGAGTCTATTGCTGGTTTCTCTATGGGCTCTTTCATTGATACATTTCTCTGTGCCAATACCTCTGTCTTAAT
This sequence comes from Chaetophractus vellerosus, assembly GCA_004027955.1. Lineage (NCBI taxonomy): Eukaryota > Metazoa > Chordata > Mammalia > Cingulata > Chlamyphoridae > Chaetophractus > Chaetophractus vellerosus. The sequence continues at coordinate 7,979 of PVKH010030278.1, read as the reverse complement.
AATTGTAGATTTATAATAAATCTTGAAATCAAGTAGTATTGGTCCTACAAGTGTATATTTATTTTTCAAATTTCTTTTGACTATTCTAGGTTCTTTGTATTTCTTTATGAATTTTAAAATAAGCATATCAATATCTATGAAAAATCCTCCAAGGCTTTAGTTGGGTTTATGTTGAATCTATGTACCAATTTGTGGATAATTCATATTTACTAGCATTGATTCTTCCAATCTATAAACATGGTGTAGCTCTCCATTTCCTTAAGCTTTATTTACTATCTCCCAGCAATGTTTTGTTAGTTTTAGGCACAAGTTTTATATAATCTATCAAATTTATCCCTAATTAGTTCATGTATTTATGCTGCTGTGAAAAGTATTTTTATTTCAACTTCTGACTATTCACTGTCCATATATAAAATACAATTAATTATAATATATTGATTTTTATATCCAACAGTATTGACAAATTTTATTTGCTTTTTTACCATCAGATTTTTTACACAGATAATCATGTTGACTATGAAAAAAACTAGTTTTATTTCTTTCTTTCTAACCTGGATTACTTTTATTTCATTTTCTTACCTTATTGCCCTGGCTAAAACTCCAGTACAGTGGTAAATAGAAATGATGAGAGTGCATATTGTTTTTCCCCAATCTTAGCGGGAAAGCATTTAGTCTCTTAACACTTAATATGATGTTATCTGTAGGATTTTCATAGGTACCCTTTATCAGGTTGAGCGAGTTCCCTACAATTGTTAGTTTGGAGAAAGCTTTTCAATTTTTTTAATTTATTTTTTTAATAACAAATAAATGTTAGATTAAAAAATGTTTTTGTTGTATATTTTGAAATAATCATATCATATGGTTTTTAATTTTTAGTTTGGGAATATGGTAAAATGTACTGATAGATATTTGAACATTAAATCAACTTTGTATTCCTGTACTAAGTCCAACTTTTTCAAGTTATATTTTCCTTTTTATTTATTCCTGGAATAGATTTGTTAATATCTTGGTTAGAATATTTGCACACATGATTAAAAAGGATATTTGTGTGCAATTTTCTTATCTTGTAATGTTTTGTATCTGGTTTTAGAATCAATGTGGTAATGGCCTCACAGATGAATTTGAAAATATGATCTCCTCTTCAATATCTGAAAGGTTTGTTTTGTATTGCTTTCTGCTATTATTGTTTCTACCTTAAATGTTGGTAGAATACAATATTGTAACCTTGTAGGTCTGGATTTTCCTTATGAGGAAGGTTTTTAACTGTAAATTCAATTTATTTCATAGCTCTAGGTCTATTCAGGTTATCTATTTCTTGTTGAGAAGGGTTTGGTAGTATTGTCTTTCAAGGAGTTTGCCCTTTTTTTCTAAGTTGTTTGAATTATTGCGATAGAATTGCTCATAATGTACCTTTATTAGCCTTTTCATAGCTGTAGATTCTGTTGTGATGTCATATCTCTTGTTTATATTTGTAAGCTGTTTCTTCTTCTTTTTTTTCCTAAGCAGTCTGAAAAGATGTTATTCAATTTTATTGACTTTTTTAGAGATCCAGCTTCTAGTTTCATTGATTTTTCTCTGTTGTTTCTTCTGTTTTCTACCTCATTGATTTTCACTCTCATCTTTATTATTTATGCCTGTAAGCATTGGATTTAATTTGCTCTTTTTTCCCCTTGCTTGAGGTGAAAGTGTTTGCCATTTATTTTAGATTTTCATATTTTCTAATATAGTCATTTAGTGATATCAATTTCTCCTTATGTTTTGCTTTAATGGTACACCACAAATTCTGATATGCTGTGATTTCATTGTCATTCACTTCAAAATCTTTTGGATTTCACTATTGATTTTTTCTATGATCCACAGGTAATTTACAAAGATTGTATTTAGTTTTCAAATATGTGGTGATTTTCTAGAGATTTTTCTGCTATTGTTTTCTAATTTAATTCCGTTGTGGTAAGAGATCATACTCTGTATGACTTAAGTCCTTTTAAATTTACTGATACTTGTTTTAAGACTTAGAATATGGTCAGTCTTGGTAAATGTGCCATGTTTACTTGACCAGAATATGTATTCAGTTGTTTCTGGAGAGTATATTATAAAAATGTCAGTTAGATCAATTTCCTTGAGAGTGTTGTTCATGTTTTCTACATCCTTCCTGGTTTTCTATCTGTTTGTGCTATCAGTTATTGAAAAAAGAGTATTGAAATATCCAACTTTAATTGTGGAATTGATTATTTCTCTGTAGTTCTATTAGTTTTCATTCTCTGTGCTTTGAAACTATCTTATTCAGAGCATATGCATTTAGGATTGTTCCATCTTCTTGGTGAGCTGATCCCTTTAAAATTATGAAATGGCATTCTATGTCCCAGGTAAGATTATTAGCTCTAAAATTGACTTTGTTTGGCATTGATATAGCCACTCCAGCTTTCTTTGGATTAGTGCTAGCATGGCAAAAAACATTTATTCTTTTTACACGTAATATATTTATTAAGTGTATAGTTAAAGTGAGTTTCCCATAGGCAACACATAGTTGGGTCCTGCTTTTAAAGCCAACTAGTAATCTCTGCCTTTTAATTGGGGTATTTAGACCATTTAATATTTAATATGATTTATTTATATGGTTATGTTTAAGTCAGTAATCTAGCTATTTAAAAAAATATTTACCATCTCTTCTCTCTTTTTTTTTGCCTTTATTTGGATGGAGGTTTTTTTGTGACTCCATTTTATCTATATTGTTGATTTGTTAACTATATCTCTGTTTTGTTAATTGAGTGGTTCCTTAAGGGTTTATGATACACCTATTTAATTTATCACAGTTTGCCTTCAGTGGGTATTATACCACTTTACATGTAGAATTTCACAATTGTATATTTGCGTTTGTCTCCTCCTGGCTTTTTGTTATTGTTGTCATGTTTTATTTTTACAAATGTTACTAATCTCAAAATAATTAATTTTGGTTAATGAGCCAATATACTTTTAAAGATATTTAAATAATAAGAAAAATATCATTTTATATTTGCTATTTTGTTACTATTTCTGGTGTTTCCTTTCCTTTGCATAGATCCAGATTTCTATCTGGTATCATTTCCCTTCTGCTAGAGGACATCTGTCAGCATTTCTTTCAGTTTTCCTAATGTCTGAAAAAGGCTATATACACTATATATAGAATTATAGTTTGAATTTGGTTTTCTTTTAGTACCTTAAAGATGTTTCTCAACTGTTTTCTAGCTTGCATTGTTTCCAAAGACAAATTGGCTGTTAACTCTATTTTTGTTCCTCTGTATGTAACGTCTTTATTCTATAGTGATTTTTAAGACTCACCTTTTTTTTTTAGCAATTTAATCATAATATGCCTGTGTGTAGTGTTCTTCAAGGGGAATTTTTTTTCTTTGTGTGTGTGTGCGCGCGCACTTTGGGGTCTCGATTTAATACTTTTCATAAAATTGGGAATATTTAACTTTTATTTGTTTTAATGTTTTTTATTCTCCCGTACCTTCTACAGGGAGGCCCATTGTACTATATTAGGGTGCCTGAAATAGTCCACTGATGTTATGTTTAATTTTTATCTGTTCTTTCCTTTGTGTTTCATTTTGGATAGTTTCTATGATATACCCTCAAATTTATTAATCTCGTCTTCTACAATGGCTAATCTCTTGTTAATCCCATCCATTGTGTGGTTCATCTCCTATAATGTTTTTCATATTTATAAAATCAATTTGGATCTTAATTTTTTTAAGGGAATACTGTTTTAATAAATGTTTCATCTCTTGTGTGCTATTTTAACATCTGAATCAGTTCTGGCTTAATTTTAATTGATCAGTTTTTCCTTTCGCTATGGCTTATATTTTCCTGCTTCTCTGAATACTGATATTTTTTATTGGATGCAGATAACCTTTGTAAATTCTCCTTTGTTTTGCACTAGACACATTTTCCCCTCTAAATATTCTTAAACTTACTTCTGAGAAAAAGTTTACTTGTTTGAAAGGTGTTTTATCTGTTCAGGCTTTCTGGCTTTAGATTTGTTAGGCCTACCACAAACAATGTTGACTCTAGAGCTAATTTATTCCCACTGCTAAGGTAATAACACACTAAGTACTCTAACCAATGTCCCAATTTTTATGGAGTGTTCCGATCTAGATTATGGGAACAGACACTAATTGCAGTCCTCTGTGATCATTTGGTACTGAATTCTCTCCTGCAAATGGTAGCTGCCTTGGTCTCCCAGGTCTCTCACTCAATATGCTCAACTCAAGGTGCTCAATGGGATCTTCTTGGTTCCTCTCCTCCTATGCTGCAGGTTACAAACTCTCTCAAGTAAGTAAACTGGGACAATCACTGGGCCCACCTTGTTTCTCTTCTGTTGCTCAGTGATCACTGTCTTTCATTGTCTGATGCCCAGTGTCTTCAAAACCATTTCTTCTTATATTTTGTCAATTTGTGTTTGTTGTAATTGAGAGGGCATATGTAGTCTCTGTTATTCTTCCTTGGACAGAGGTGGAAGTTCTCCTTTTTTAACCTCTTTAGTAAAGAAGAAAATGTTCAATTTCCAATCCTCATTATGATCTCACTTAATCATGTGACATAGCTAACAATTCCTTCTTGAAGCCTTTCCTTTATCTATTAGGATCTATGGTCTTTTTCTTTGCTCTTTCCACCTTAGTGGATTTCCTGCTTTAATACCCCACAATGGAATGAAGAAATTCCTCCATCTATCTCTTTCTTATGGTTCCTCCACCCCAGTATCCTGTATTTTCATGTCAGATATCTCTCCCGATCAAATCCATGTGACCTATTGTGTGGTAGGTCACCACTTGGGTGACTCAAAATCACCTACAACTAATTACCTTTTTTCAAAATCCCCTACTCTTCTTTTATTTATGTGAAAATCTATTTACTTTTTCATTTACTTTCTTATACCTGTCCATGTTGCAGGAAGGAGTTTGGCTACGGTAGTGTGTTGAAGAGTGTTCCTTCTCTCACTCCAAAATACATGTTCACCAGGAACTCAGAATGTGACCTTATTTAGAAATATAGTTTTTGCAGATGTAATCAAGTTCAGATGAGGTCATACTGGATTATGGTAGGTCCTACATCCAATGATTGGTGACCTTGTAAGAAGGAGAGAGGACATACAGAGACATGCAGAAAAGGTAGCCATATGATAATGGAGCCAGAGTTTGAAATGATAGAACTACAAGTCAAGAAATACCAATGATTACTGGCAACTGCCAGAAGCTAGGAGAGAGGCTTGGTACAGATTCTCCAAAAAGAACAAACCTTGCTGAATATCTTGATTTTGGACCTCTGGCCTCCAGAACTGTGAATGAATAAATTTTTCTTGTTTTAAGTTACACAGTTAATGTTAAATTGTTATTGCAGCCCAGGGAAACTAAACAGTTGCCTGACAAAATATTGTGTACAAAGTGTATGCCATGAATTCCTGTGCTCTTATGAGAAATGTACCTGATAGCCATTGAAAAGATAGACATAATAGTTACATGATTCACAAATAAAAATAAGTTTAGAGAATAAAAACATTTCTACTGCTGATAAAAGAAAGAAATTTCTTGTGTGGATCTCTATATTACTCTGTTATACTACAGTGGTTTTAAAAATGGCCACAAATTTAACAGTCCTCCCATTAAGAAGTAGATTCGAATAAATTGCTTATAATTAATAGTATATGGAAAAGGTAATGCTACATGATTTTCAAGGCTAGTTTAGAAAAGACCATGCAGGTTCTCCCTTGTTCACTTGAATGCTCACTCTTGGAAATCTGAACCAATATGTAAAACATATGAATACTCTTGAGACTGCTGGGCTTTGAGGAACACAAAGCCAAAAGGCAACATTATATGTAGGTGCTCATGTCAAAAACTTCCAGCTGAACTCAGTATTTGAGTTATATGAAACCAGATATTATAGATATGAGAGAAGCCTCCAGACAAATTCCAACTGTCAGATGTTTAAGTGACCCCCAATCATTTGGATGTTCCTAGCTGGAGCCTCAGATATTATGGAGAAGAGAGAAGCCAGTGACACTGTGCGCTACCCAAATTCCTGATTCATAGACTGAGTAAATAAAAAATGATTATTGTTTCATGCCTTTAAAATTGGGATGATTTTCATTTAACATAACAACTCAGTGAATATATCCAATAATAGAAACAAACACTATTTTCATAGCATTTATATTATAATGCTATCATCACAGGTTGATAGCATAATACCTAAATAATTTATATCAGAAGTTGAATTGTCATGGTCTAAGTATTCAGTTCTTTGATAGTCTAACTTACCTAGTGTTTCCAAGACTTTCCTAATCATAACAATTGACATGAGTATATAACTTATACAGATTTCCAGTATCCTCTTTTGAAGATTCTGACATAGTGGGTATGAGGTATGAGCTTACCTCAAGCAAGTTTAAAACATCAACTCAATACAAGGGTAGATTTAGACTGTCAAAAGCAGATATTTTTAATCAAGTTTCAATAAACCACTTAGCATTCATGAACATCTCAATTTGTATTCAAAATTTTATATAAGCATACATATATTTTCTTGGGAAATTGGATAAAAGAGTTAGGAAACACAAATCTGAAGGAATTCTCAGTTGACCCCCACAAATATGCTTGTGTTATATAAACTTTTGAAAAGAACTAATTAACAGCTTAACATTAAAATCCCCCAAAAGTAGCTTGAATTCTCCTATCATTTCTTTCTGGTAGGCTGGTAAAGAGCAAAAGCATGTTGTTTTTTTATACTTAACTCATTAGTGTATAAAAGCGAACTTTATTTATTTATATATTTATTTATTTTTATAAATCTAATGTCCAAAAATGACACACATATTCTCAGAAAATTATTCTGTCTTCTAACAAAGGTGAACCAAATTCACCTCATTCAGTGAACTAAAATTTTTCTCTGGAAAAAAAGTTTTAGCCAACCCTAGTACATGGAGGAAGGGATGATAATAAGTCCCTAATTATGCATCATAGACTATACCACATGTTAATTTCAACCTGTAAAAGTATTCACACAGCCATAACAAACTCTATTCCTTGGCCATTGTACCAGTTTTATAGAATCATGAAATACTGACTTTCTGTAATCAGACAACTTGCTTCATCTAGGCACCTGAGGCAGAATTTTTATAGATTCTTAGAAGGGATAGTTATTCTTGGAATTTGAAATCCTCTTGATCCACCATATTCTTTCTCATCTACTAATCATTCCAATCACCACATAGCAAATTACTTCAAGAATGTGTGGCATAAAATAGTAATATATAGTTATTATACCAGGCAATTTCTGTGTGTCAGGAATCCAGCAATGACTTAGCTGGGTGGTTCTGGCTTAGGGTCTCTCATGAGGTTTCATTCAAGATGTTGGCCAGGGCTGTAGTCATTTGGAGAGCTACCATGGCTTGGAAGATCCACTTCCAAGGTGGCTCACTCACATGGCTGGCAAGTTAGTACTGGCTTTGGAAGAAGACTACAGTTTTGCACCATGAGGATCTCTCCAAGTCTTTATGAAATGGCAGCTGGTTTCCTCCAATGAGTGATCCATGAGAAAAAAGGCAGCAGCCAGAATGCCTTTTATGATCCAGCCTAGGAAGTCACACTCCACCATTTCTGCAAAATCCTAGTGGTTACAAAGATCAGCATTATTCAGTGTAGGGGGAACTATTCACATGTGTGAAACCATGAAGCAGGGGAGGGATAATTGGGGCCAGCTTGGATATTGGTTAACACAGTTTTTCCTTTTATTTACCAAGTATTCATGGTCCTTCCTACATTCAAAATGTACCTATCTCTTCCCAAAGATTCCCAGACTGTCAATACTTTTCTAGAATCAGCTGGAAATACAGAATCTCATCATCTAAATTAAGATTAGATATGTATGAGATGCCTTGAGTGTGGTTCATTGAATAAAGGTCTTCATGTACAAATCTTCTCATTCTGAAGACCTGTGAACTA
>PVKH010030277.1:0-12519 GCA_004027955.1 Chaetophractus vellerosus | reverse complement strand
TTTTGAACTCAGACTTTTCTGATTGCATTACATGTCCTCCTAGGGTAGGCAAGTGACGTGCTACCCCACAAAGATGCAGAGGACTTATAGCTGAGCTTTTCCTGAGAGCAGTCTTTGGTTTTGGATGTGAAAAATACTTCTTCAATGAAAAGGTTATGTGTGTGCAGGGGGTGTAGAAAGGGCCGTGACTGGGGGGGAAGGAATGGAGAAGTGTGGAGAAAGGAAGACTATTTCAGGTAGGATTTTTAAAGGGGGATTGGTAAGAGTGCTAATTTCATATTTTCTACATTTAAGAAATTCTTGTTTATTCAGCTGTCAATTTGGCTTAAGTCACTGCTCCTATCTATGGAAATGAAAATAAAACAGCTATGATGTCAAGAAGCAAACAGTCAAGACAGGAAATCTGCACAGGCAGAGGGTAACACAATTTTCAAGTGAAATGTAAAGAGCTATGCAATGCAGAGAGGGAGTAGATTGATCATGACATGGAGAATTGACAAAGATATCATAGGTTGAGTTGGTCTATAAACTGGGCCTTGGATGATGCTGAGCACTTCAAAACAAGGAAGTAGATTCTTTATGAATTTAAGATATCCCATCCAGACTTTTGTAACTATATCATTCTCCCTGAAATGAAAGACTTTTTGAGACCCTATAGGAAAAGCAATTATTTGGATGTCTGAGTATTTCTGGTACCAGGCAGGGGCTTTGAGATTGACAATTTGGCCTAATATAAAGATGTACATGTTTCAACAAATGTTTGTGAATCATTTTTCTCAAGATGGCCAGTCTTTGAAATAAGACATTACCTTTATCGTGAATAGTGCCAGGGACACATCATAATCTGGCTGTGTAAATTGATGATAATCTAGTCTCCATAGTGGAGCACCTGTAGTTATTGTCCATGTAAACACAGGTATTCAACAAATATAAATGTTCGCTGGTCTCAGCTTAATTTTTGACTCTGAGTTCCCATTCCATGGGGCAAACAAAACACCTCAGCAATGCCTATCGCCCCCACTCCTCCTAAGATCTTACATAGTGACAAGCCATCGAAGTGGTGTTTCTCATCCTTGGGCATCAGTCCACACAGGTTAGGTTTGGGATATCCCCCCATTGTCCCCTTGGCATTTCAGATTCTGGCTGACCTCTATTGAAACAAGCCTTACCTTCAGCCTTAGTTTCTCTTTTGCTTCTGTATTTGAGTGGCATACTAGAAATTTTTTCCTGATCTTTTCAGCCTAGAATGACATTAAAATATCTTCTCTGTCATGAGTTTTGTTTCCTTTAAGGAAACAATTCTTGTTAGCAATTTTTTTTAGGTTGTTAATGACCCTTGGAGTTTACATGTTTCCCTTGTCTCTCTTCTTACCCGAGGAATATTTCTTTGTCGTTTGATGGATTGTGGGAGAGTCTGAAATTTCCCTGCTTTTCCTAGACTTGGTTTTATACAGAATATATTTCTCTTTCTCTGGTATTTCAGAGTATGGAAAGCAAAAGCCTAGATCACATGCAGGCTAATTTCATTCTGTCTCTGTACATGCATGTCTGAGGTAAAGAGAACAAAGCTGGCAATTTGATTGTAAGAAGAAAAAGAAAAATGTAAACTACAGGAAGGAGGTAAAACAAGGATTTATATCTCCAAATATAATCTATCGTACACTTGCCCTAGAGAACACTTGCAGAAATGTATTTCCATTTCTTTCATCTGAATAAAAGTTGGGACATGAGATTCCTATAGTATGCAGTCTCCAAAATGGCTTAAATGAATCTTCACCTCCAATATTTGATGCCCTAGTATAATCTTGTCCCATAGTAAATAAGCTGATTTGTGTCCTCAACAGCATATTGTGGAAATGGCAGTGTGCGCCTTCCAAGACCAAATCAAAAGGCATTGCATCTTTTACCTTGCTCTCTCTCGAATCACTCACTGTTTAGGAAGCCAGCTTCTACTCCAGGAAGACATTCAAGCTGCCTATGGAGTGGTCCATATAGTAAAACCTGAGGCATCTAGTTAATAGCCTGCACAAACTCACCAGCCATATGAGTGATTTATTTTGGAAGTGGATCTTTTTACCCCAGTTGAGCTTACAGATGATTGTAGCCTGAGCCAAGATTTTTGTTTTTAATTTTTATTCTATATTTTATTGTTTATTTTACAATTTTTTTAAATTAGGGAAGTTGTACATTAACAGGAAAATCATGCAGAAAATACAGAGTTCCCGTATACTTGCCTCACTCTTGCAGTTTTCCCTATTATTAATACTTTGCATTATTGTGGTATTTTGATACAATTGATGAAACAATGTTATTATAATTACACTTTTAACTGTAGTCCATAGTTTACATCAGTGTGCAGTGTTTGTTTTGTTCAGCTGTACAGTTTCTTTCATATGGTGGTTCTATACTTAACTTTCTAAGAAACTGCTATTTTCCATAGTAGTTGCGCCATTTTACATCCCCATTAACAAAGAACAAGTGTTGCTTTTCCTCCATTCCTCTCCAACACTTGTTAGTTTTCATTTTCTTTTAATACTAGCCATTCTAGAAGGTGTGAAATGGAATCTCATTGTCATTTTGATTTGCATTTTCCCTAGTGACTAATGATGTTAAACATTTTTTTCATGTGCCCTTTGGCCATTGACGTATTATCTTTGTTGAAAAGTCTATTAAAGCCATTTGTCCATTTTCAAACTGGGTTTTTTTTTTTTGTCTTTTTGTTGTTGAGTTGCAAGATTTCTTTATATATTCTGGATACTAAACCTTCTTTAGATATGTGATTTCCAAATATTTTCTCCCACTCTGTAGGTTGTTTTTTTACTTTCATGATCATTACTTATTTTTGCATAATTATCTTGTACCCTGACACTTAACTGAATCTGTTTACTAGCTCTAGGAGCTATGTTGTGGCTTTTTCAGGATTTTCTATATATAGGACCATGTTGTCTGCAAATAGGGAATGTTTTACTTCCTTTCCAATTTGGATGCATTTTATTTCTCTTATCTCGCTGGTCTGGTGAGAACTTCCATTAAAATGTTGAATAACAGTGATGACAGTGGATATCAGCCTTGTACCTTATCTTAGAAGGGAAACACAGTCTTTCAGCATTGAGTATGATTTTAGGTGGGTGTTTTATATATTTCCTTTATCATGTTGAGGAACTTTCCTTCTCTCCTACTTTTCTATGTGTTTTTATGAATAAGGGGTGCTGGATTTTGTCCAATGCCTTTTTTTGCATCAATTGAGATGATTGTGGGTTTTTCTTTCATTCTATTAATGTTGTTTATTAAAGTAATTGATTTTCTTATGTTGAACTATCTTTACATACCTGGGATAAATCCCACTTAACCATGATTTATAATTCTTTTAACATGTTCTTGGATTTGTTTTTCTAGTGTTTTGTTCAGGATTTTTGTATCTATATCCACGAGAGATATTGGTCTGTAATTTTCTCTTCTTGTGATATCTTTATTTGGCTTTGGTATTAGGCGATGATGGAATCAGAGTATGAATTAGGAAGTGTTCTTTATCTTCAGTTGTTTTGGAACATTTGAGCAGAATTGATATTAAGTCTTCTTGAAATGTTTGGTACAATTCCCAAGTGAAGTTGTCTGGTCTTTACTTTTTTCTTGGGAGTTTTTTGATGAATGATTATATCTCTTTACTTGTTATTTGTCTGTTGAGATCATCTTTATCTTCTTGAGTCAGTGTAGGTAGTTTGTGTTTCTTATCCATTTCATCTAGGTGATCTAGTATGTTGGAATACAGTTGCTCATTGTATTGTCTTCTAAATCTTGTATTTCTATGGGGTCAGTAGTAATGCCTCCCCCCACCCTTTCATTTTGGATATTGGTCATTTTTCTCCACTCTCTCTTTTTTCTTTCTCTCTTCCCTTCCATGCCTTCCTCCCTACCTCCTTCATTCTCTCTTGTTATTCCAGGTAAATGTTTGCTGATTTTATTAATCTTTTCAAAGACCCAAATTCTGGTTTTGTTGATTCTCTCTATTGTTTTTGTTTTGTTGTTTGTTTGTTTTTACTATTTTATGTATCTCTAATATAAGCTTTATTATATCCTTTCCTCTTTTCTCCTTGGGTTTAGTTTTCTCTTCTTTTTTTGGATCCTCCAGTTGTGAGGTTAGGTCTCCAATTTGAGATATTTCTTCCTTTTTAATGTAAGCATTCATAGCTAAAATTTTCCCTCTCAGCCCTGCCTTGCTGCATCTCATACATGTTAGTATATTGTGCATGATGGATTGAATTGTGTACCCAGTTTGGCCATGGTGGTTTTGGTCCACATTCTGTTGGGTGAGGACCCATTAGAAATAAGATCTTTTCAAGTTGGTACCTTAGTTAAGGTTTGGCCTCACTGCAACAGGAAGGGCTTTATAGGCAGAATGAAAATCAGACAGACAGACAAGTTAGGAGAGGATGCCATGTACATTGCTATGTGACATAAAAGTCAAGGACAAAGGATCCTGGCATCCAGCCTTAAATTGCCACTGTCTTTGGGAAGAAAGTATCGCTTGCTGATGCCTCAATTTTGAACTTGTCCTAGCATCAAAATCATTATCAAATAGATCTCCCTGCTTTAAAAAAACCTATTATATGTTATTCTTTTAGCAGCCAGGAAACTAAAACATTTTTTTTGGTACCAGGAGTGCACGACTATTGTTACAAATACCTACAAATGTGGAAACATCTTTGGAACTGGAGAATTGATAGAGAATGGAAGAATTGTGAGGCACTTGATAGAAAAAGGTTAGATTGTTTTGAATGGACTGTTCATAGAAATATAGATGTTAAATATACTCCAAAGAGACCTTTCAAGGAAATGATGAATGTGTTATCAGAAATTTGAAAAAAAAAAGGTGATCTTTGTTATAAAGTGGCAGAAAACTTGGAAAAATTGTATTCTGAAGTCAGATTGAAAGTGGAAATTTTAAGCAATTAACTTCGATGTATAGATGAGGCTATTTCTAAGCTAAGTTTGGAAGATATAGCTTGGCTTCTTGCAGTTTATAGTAAATTGTGAGAGGAAAGGGATTAGTTGAGAACAGAGCTCTTAAGTGCAAAATAACCCCAGAAATTTATTGTTTGGAAAATTATGAGTCTATCCAGAAAGTGTGCCCTGGGATTAAGGCCAGAAACTGCTTTATCAGGGACCTTACTGAGCTTTGGAGAAGTGAGTCCCTGGAGAGCAGGGCTCCATGTGAGGGCTTAACTGGACATTGCTTTGTTAAAGAAGGTGTGGTTGAATATGAATCCTGATATCCATTTCAGTGAAAGTCAGGATTGTAAAGTAGTTATCTAGGAAGGATCTGTGGAGAGTCCTCTGTCTGGTAGTTTTGACACCTGTGAACTGTATACAAAGCTGACAAGCTTTTTGAGAAATTTGTATGAGCAGAACTACTGCCATCCTGGACTTAAAGGGACAGAGAGGGATGAATTGAAAGGCGAATGACGTCAAAGGCAGAGCCATGGACTCAGAGGTCTGGACCAAAAAATTCTTCTAAGACGAAGAAAGTAGACCCAGCCATGTATGTGGAAAGGGTGGGTCTGCCCCTGGGCTTGGAGGAAATGGCTATTGCTCCCCATTGTTCAGGGAAAATTCTGCCACCCAATGCTTCAAGTTGATAGAGTCTGTGCTCCAGCATTCCCAGAAAGCCAGGCTGCCAGGCAATTGCCCAAAGAAGCATGGGGCCTAAGCTTCAGCATTCTCAGAAAGACTGGCTACCATCCCAATGCTTGGAGAGTGTATGGCCTTCACCTCTGTGTTTCCAGAGAGCAAGGCCATTCCACAAGTGCTTGGAAGGGGTGAGACTGCTTCTCCAGCAGGCCCTGAGGACAAAGCATCAATTAATAAATGACTCCCAGACCTTGAAATCTAAAGGAATTTGCCCTACTAGGTTTCAGAATTGTTTGGGTCCCATGACCCTATCACCTTCCTGGGTTGGGAATGCCTATCCTATTCTTGTCCCACTATTGTATATTGGAAATTAATAACTTGCTTTATAGGTTTCACAGTCCTCAGAGAATTCATATCACAGTTTTCAGTTCTCCTGAATATATCCCTAGTAGAGGAACTGCTGGCTCCTAGGGCAGTTCTATATTTAGCTTCCCGAGGAACCACCAAACAGTCTTCCACAGAGGTTGGGCCATTTTACAATGCCACCAACATGAAGGAGTGTTCCCATTTCTCCACATCCTCTCCAGTACTTATTGTTGTTGTTTTTTAAAAAATAATGGCCATTCTATGTGGTGAGATAGTATCTCATTGTCATTTTGATTTGCGTTTCCCTAATAGCTAGGGTTATAGAACATTTTTCATGTGCTTTTTGGCCATTTGTATTTCTTCTTTGGAGAAATTAAAGTCTTTTGCCCATTTTTAATTGGATTGCTTGCTCTTTTATTGTTCAGTTGTTAGATCTCTTTATATAGAATGGAAATCAAACTCTTATCAGATATGTGGTTTCCAAATATTTTCTCCCAATGAGTGGGCTGCCTTTTCACCTTCTTGGGAAAGTCCTTTGAATCACAAAAGTGTTTAAGTTTGAGGAGGTCCCATTAAGCATGCTCTCTTTTGTTACTTGTGCTTTTGGTATAAGGTTTAAGAATGCACCACCTACCACCAGGTCTTAAAGATGTTTTCCTCTATTTTATACTAGGAGCATTATGGTTTCCTACATTTTTTTCTAGGAGCATCTTGCTTTTTGTTTAGGTCTTTGATCCATTTTGAGTTAATATTTGTTTAAGGTGTGGGATAGAGGTCCTCTTTCTTTCTCTTGGACATGGCTATCCAGTTCTCCCAGCACCATTTGTTGAATAGACTGTTCTGCCCCAGCTGGGTGGTTTTGTTAGGCTTGTCAAAAATCACTTGACCAGGGGCTGACTGTAGCTCAATTGGTAGAGCACCAGTTTACTACATGGGAGGCCCCAGGTTTGGTTCCTGGGGCCTCCTTGAGCAGGCAGACCGCCTTGAGAAGGCAAGCTGCCACGGGCAGGACAAGCTGCCCGCGAGCAGGCAAGGCCGCCGCTCGGTGAGCTGACTTGGCCAGTCGCCGCAACAGGGCGGGGGAGACAAGCAGACACAGAAGAAGGCAATGAAATCAACACAGCAAGAACAAGCAGAAAGGGGGTGGGGTGGGTGGGATATATAATTTTTAAAAAAATCACTAGACCATAGATGTGAGGTTCTGTTTCTGAACCATCAATTTGGTTCCATTGTTCTATGTATCTATCTTTATGCCAGTAACATGCTGTTTTTACCACTGTAGCTAGGCAAGATAATTAAAAGTCTGGAATTGAGAGTCCTCCAACTTCACTTTTCCTTTCTTAAGAGGTTTCAGCTATTTGGGATCCTGCACCCTTCCATATAAATTTTATAATTGTGTTTTCCAAATGTTTAAAAAAATGCTGGTGAAATTTTTATTGGGATTGCATTGAATCTGTATATCAATTTGGTAGAATTGACATCTTAACGATATTTAGTGTTCCAATCCATGAGCATGGAATGTTCTTCTAATTGTTTAGGCCTTTTTTATTTCTTTTAACAATGCATTGTCGTTTTCTGAATATAAGTACTTTACATCCTTGGTTAAGTTTATTCCTAAACTTAACCAAGTTGCTATCTGCTCATTGTCTGCTTGTTGTTTGTGCATGTTGTCTATTCATTAATTGTGCTCATTTTCTGCTTGTTGTCTGCTCATTTTTTTTCTCAATGTCTGCTTGTTGTCTGCCCATTGTTTGTCTTCGTTAGGAGGCACTGGGAACCAGACCTGGGACCTCCCATGGGGGAGGCAGGTTCTCAACTGCTTGAGCCACATCTGCTTCCCCAAACACTACTGATTTTTGCATATTGATCTTGTATCCTGACATTCTGTTGAAATCATTTATTAGCTCTAGCAGCTTTGTTGTAGATTTTTCAGGATTTTCTAGGTATAGGATCATATCATCTGTGAATAGCAAAAGTTTTACTTTGTCCTTTCTGATTTTGATACCTTTTTTTCCTTTTTCTGGCCTGAGTGCTCTAGCTAGAACCTCTAGCACTATATTGAATAACAGTGGTGGCAGTGGGCATCCCTGTCTTGTTCCTGATCTCAATGGGAAAGCTTTCAGTCTTTCACCATTGTGTGCAATGTTAGCTGTGGGTTTTTCATATAGGGCCTTTATCATGTTGGGAAGATTTCTTTCAATTCCTATCTTTTGTAGTATTTTTATTAAGAAAGGATACTGTATTTTATCAAATGCCTTTTCTGCATCAATGAACAAGATCATGTGATTTTTCTTCTTTGATTTATTAATATGATATATTAATCTGATTGGTTTTGTTGTGTTGAACCACCTTTGCAAACCTGGTATAAAACCCACTTGATTATGATTTTTTAATGTGTTGGATTCGAATAGCAAGTATTTTGTTGAGGATTTTAGCATCAGTATTCATTAGGGAAATAGGTCTTTAATTTTCTTTTATTGTAATATCTTTATATGGCTTGCTATTAGGGTGATATTGGCTTCATAGAATAAGTTTGGTACCATTCCTTCTTGCTCAATTTTTGGAAGAACTTGAGTAATTTTAGTATTAAATCTTCTTTGAGTGGTTGGTTGAACTTACCTGTGAAGCCATGTGGTCCTAGGCTTTTCATTTGGGAGGATTTGATGATGGTTTCGGTCTGTTTACTTGTGATTGGTTTGTTGAGGTCTTTTATTTCTTCTTGAGTCAGTGTAGGTTGTTTGTACATTCCTTGGAATTTTTCCATTTAGTCTTCATGGTCTAGTTTTTTGGCATTCAGTTGTTCAGTGTATCCTCTTAGGATCTCTTTTATTTCTGTGGAGTCTGGAATCATGTCTCCATTTTCATTTTTTATTTCATTTATTTGCATCTTCTCTCATTTTCTTTGCCAGTGTACCTAAGGGATTGTTGATTTTGTTAATTTCCTCAAAGAACCAACTTTTGGTTTTATTAACTCTCTCTATTTTTTTGTCTCAATTTCATTTATTTCTGCTCTGATCTTTGTTATTTCATTCCCTCTACTTGTTTTGGTATTAGTTTACTGTTCTTTTTCTAGTCCCTATAGTTGTGTAGTCAAGTCTTTGATTTTAGCTCTTTCTACTTTTTAATGTAAGCATTGAGGGCTATAAACTTACCTCTCAGCACTGCCTTCACTGCATCCCAGATGTTCTGATATGTTGTGATCTTGTTTTCATTCATCTTGAGATATTTACTGATTTCTCTCACACATCCTTCTTTGATCAACTTATTATTTAAGAGTGTTGTTTAATCTCCGTATATTTGTGAAAATTCCATTTTTCCACCTCTTGTTGATTTCCAACTTTATTCCATTATGATCAGAGAAAGTACTTTGCATGATTCTAATATTGTTGAATTTATTGATATTTGCTTTGTGAACCAACATATGTTCTATCCTGGAGAAAAATCCATGAGCACATGAAAAGAATGTATATCTTGCACTTTTGGGGTGCAAAATTTTGTATATGTCTATTAGTTTTAGTCCATTTATCATATTATTCAAGCTCCCTGTTTCTTTATTGATCCTCTGCCCAGATATTCTATCCAAGGCTGAGAGTAGTGTATTGGTGTCTTAATTATTATTTCAGTGATATCTATTTTTCACATCAGTTTTTTTAAGTGTTTGCTTCATGTAACTTGGGACATCCTGTTAGGTGCATATACATTTATAATTATTTCTTCTTGGTGAGATGCCCACTTTTATTAATATATAATGTCCTTCCTTGTCTCTAATAACAGTTTTGCTTTTAAAATCTATTTCATCTGATATAAATATAGCTACTCCTGCTTTTTTTTTTTTTTGTTACTGAATGAGTGGAATATCTTTTTCCAGCCATTCATTTTCAATCTATTGGTATCCCTGGGTCTAAGGTGAGTCTCTTCTAGACAGCATATAGATGGATCATATTTTCTTATCAATTCTTCCCTTTATTTTCTTTTGATTGGAGAGTTTAATCCATTAACATTCAATGTTATTACTGTAAATGCAGTTCTTATTTCACCCGTTTTGACTTTTGGGTTTTACCTGTCAAATTTTATTTTCACCACTCTTTTTATTCTTTTATTGATTTTTGCTGAGATAATCTTCATTTCTAGACTCTCTTCCAAGCTTCTCTTGCCTCTCTTTACTTTTCAGACTGTAACACTCCCTTTCATATTTCCTGTGAAGATCAATCTCGTTCTTATAAATTCTCTGTTTCTTTTTATCTGTGAATATTCTAAACTCGCCCTCATTTTTGAAAGACAGTATTGCCTGATATAAGAATCTTGGCTGGCAATATCTTAATATCTTGCCTCCATGGTTTCTGATGAGAAATCGGCACTTTATCTTTTTGGGTATCACTTATATGTCACACATCACTTTTTTCTTGCTCCTCTCAGAAATCTTTGACTTTGGCATTTGACATTCTGATTAGCTTGTGTCTCAGAGTAGGTCTATTTGTATTTATTTGGATGGGAGTACATTGTGCTTCTTGAACATAGATATCTATGTCATTCAATTGGGTTGGGAAATATTCTACCATTATTTCTTTAGAAATTCCTTCTGTTATCTTGTATGTGCAGTGACATTTTCTTCCGTTTATTCCCCCAGTGTCTTATTTTTTTCATTTTATCTTCAAAGAAGCTTTAGGTTACAGAAATGTCACATACAGAATATAAGGGATTCTCATATACCCAACATCCTCCCCCTTTTCCCCTTTCCCCTATTAATAACATTATACATGTGGATGGTACATTTGTTACAGTTGATGTACAAATATTGAAGCATTGCTACTAATCATGGTCAATTATTTACATTATGGTTTATATTTTGGATCATACACTTTAATAAATTTTGACAAAATATAACATGGCCTGTATCCATCATTGCAAGATCATGTAGAACAATTGCAATGCCCCCCAAATGCCCCATTTTCCATCAATTCTATTCCTTCCTCCTCCACTCCTTGGGACCCACGGTAACCACCAAGTTTCACAGTCCTTGAAGAACAAGATTCATAGATACTTGCAACAACATTGAGGGCTTAACATACTGGCCTGTCCTCCATTATTAGGCACTGCCCATGCTTTCGAGAGATTCTCGCCCTTCTATTTGAGAACATAGCAGGACTCCCCAGGATGGGAGTCCATCACCTTCCTGTTCATTGTGTGGGTCTCCACCCACTGATAAAATGCACTATGACAAGACAAACACTCGCACACTCCCTAGAAGACTGTTCCAGGTGAGCCTGGCTCTGCATGCCCCCCACATCCAACACCCTAAACCAGTAACCCTCCCCTGACATATTTGCCAGAAGAACATTCCCAACGTTGTAGTTTCAACCACATACCCACAAATCCCCAGAGTTCACCTGCTCCTTTTCCAACCCTCCCCCCAGTTCCATGGACAGTACAACCACCCTACCCAACTCCCCTCACAGATCAGCACCACCCAATCCAATATCATCCCTGAACCTTTGTCATGCCCATCTACTGCACAACTATGACTTTCCACCTTATCATAGATTTTGCCCATATGAGTATTGACTCACAACTCTCTACTCCCTTTTGGTCTCCTGTTAACTTATCTTCCAGACACTAGCTCTGTGAGTCTGCTCGGTTTGCTTAATTCATATCAGTGAGGTGATGAAATGACTTGCCCCACTCAATGTAAGATCTTCAAGCTTCATCCACGTTATCCCGTATGCTAATATGCATTCCTTCTTACAGCTGAGTAATATTCCATTGTATATATATACCAGAGTTTGCTTTCCATTCATTTGTTGATGGACATTTGGATTGCTTCTAACTTTTGGCAAAAGTGAATATTACCCCTATGAACATTGGTGTGCATATATCTGTTCATGTCCCTGCTTTCAATTCTTCTGGATATATACCCAGCAGTGGGATTGCTGGATCATATGGTAGTTTTATAGTTAGCTTCTTGCAGACCTGCCAAACTGTCTCCCACAAAGGCTACTCCATTCTACATTCCCACCAGTGTTGGATATGGGTTCCCACTCCTCCACATCCTCTCCAACATGTGTAGTCCTCTGTTTTTTTAAATGGCAATCCATTTAATGGGTGTAAGATGATATTTCAATATAGTTTTGATTTGCATTTCCCTAATAGTTAGAGATGTTGAACATTTTTTCACGTGATTTTTAGCAATTTGCATTTCTTCTTTGGAGAAGTATCTATTCAAATCATTTGTCCATTTTTAAAATAGATTGCTTGTGTTTTTATTCTTGAGATGCAGGGTTTCTTTATATATTTTGGATATTAGGCCCTTATTGGATAGATGGTTACCATTTCTCATTGAGTAGGTTGCCTTGACACTTTCTTGACAAACTGCTTTGAAGTGCAAAATTTAATTTTGAGGAGGTCCCATTTATCTATTTTTTTTTTGTTGCTAGTGCTTTGGGTGTAAAGTTTATGAAACCATTTCCTACTAAAAGATCTTGTAGATATATCCCTACATTATTTTCCAGGAGCTTTATGGTCTTGGCT
>PVKH010030276.1:0-12514 GCA_004027955.1 Chaetophractus vellerosus | reverse complement strand
GACACCATGCACAATGTTCCTCCCCTGCCATATTTGTGACCCCTTTGTGATCCAAAACCTCTCCAAAAATGAAGCCAACAAAATAACCAAATAAAACTTATAAGTAAATTAAATACTGATAGTTTTTAATATAAAATATAAGAAATTTTTAAAAATACAAAAAAATTTAAACAATATAAAAAATTTTTACACATTGTGTCTTTCATCACTGTAAGATCTGTTTTCTTATATGTACTGTGACATTTTCCTTTGGATATTCCCCCAAGGTCTTATTTTTTTTCATTTTATCTTCAAAAAAGCTTTAGGGTACAGAAAAGCCACTTTGAGGATATATGGGATTCCTATAT
Organism: Chaetophractus vellerosus; assembly: GCA_004027955.1. Classification (NCBI taxonomy): domain Eukaryota; kingdom Metazoa; phylum Chordata; class Mammalia; order Cingulata; family Chlamyphoridae; genus Chaetophractus; species Chaetophractus vellerosus. Next base: position 12,167 of record PVKH010030276.1, on the reverse strand, counting down.
ACACAATGCCCTCCCCCTTTTCCACTCTCCCCTATTAATAACATTTTACATGTGGATGGTACATTTGTCACAATTGATGTACAAATATTGAACCATTGCTGCTAACCATGGTCAATGATTTACACTGTAGTTTACATTTTGGAATGCACACTTTTATAGGTTTTGAAGAGTTTTTTAAATGGCCTGTATCCATTATTGAAAGATCATGCAGAATAATTCTAATGCCCTAAAAATAACCTATGTTCCATCTATTCTGTTCTTCCCTCCCCTTCTCCCCGGATCCTAATTGAAACCACTAACTTTCAATTTTTGAAGAATAAGATTCATAGTTACTAGCAATATTATTGAGGATTTGACATATTGGTTTGTTTTCTTTATTGGACACTGCCTATGTTCTTGGGAATTCTTGTCCCTATTATTGAGAACATAGCAGGACTCCCCACGATGGGAGTTTAATATTTTCTTGTTTATCATATGGATCTCCACCCACTGATGTAGCACACTCTGACAAGATGAACACTTAGATATTCCATAGGAGTCTGCCCCAGGTGCACCCTATCCCGAATACCTTCCCATACCAGACACCCTACACCATTAACCCTCCCCTGCCATATTTGCCAAAAGAACATTTCCAACATTGTAGGTTTAATCACAGACCTGCAAATCCCTGGAGTTCATCTGCTCCTCCCCTTGACCCTCTCCTCAGTCCCATGGATAGTCCAACCCAACCCAACAGACCAGCACTGATGAACCCAATCATGTCACTGCACCACTGTCATGCTCATCCACTTCCGAACCACACCCTTCCTCTTTATCATAGATTTTACTCATATGAGAAGTAGTTATTCATGTCCAGCACCATTCTCTTAAGTATAACCTTTCTGATATCCATTCATGTTGTTGCATGGCTTAATAGTTTGACTCTTTTTACTGCCAAATTCCATTGTATGAGTATGCAACAATTTTTTCATGCATTCTAAAGTTGATGGACATAAGGATTGTTTCCAATTATTTTTTTATTATAAGCATTCACCTATAGGTATTCATAAGAACATAGATTTTCATTTCTCTTGGGTAAATAACCTAGGAGTGGGATGATTGGGTCATGATGATATAAGTGTGTGTAACTTTGTAAGAAACAACCAAAATGTTTTTCAAGTGGAGCTGTAGAAGTTTGCATTTCCACCAGAAATGTGTTTCAATGATTCACGTTTCACCAGCACTTGCTGTGGTAAAACTTTAAAGAAGTTTTCCCTTTTAATGGTTGTGTAGTACTATTTCATGGGGATTTTAATTGCATTGAATATCCTTTCACATGATTATTTGGCATTTATATATCTTCATTGATGAAGAATCTGTTCAAATAATTTTTCCATTTTAATTCAGTTGTTATTTTTATTATTGAATTTTAAGAGTACTTTATTGGATCCCAAAGTCCTCTATCAGATATATGTTCTACAAATATTTTCTCCCCATCTCAGCCTTGTCTTTCAATTTATTAATAGTATCTTTAGAAAAACAATTATTTTTAATTTTGGTGCAGATTAATCAAGTTTTTCTTCTACTTTCAATACCTTTCTTATTGAAGAAATTTTTGCTTAATAGAATGTCACAAAAATTTTTCTCTCATATTTTCTTTAATAATTTCAGATATTACAGTTTTGTCCATGATCCACATTGAGTTGATTTTTGTATATGTTGTAGGATGAGATATTGTTTAGATTTATTTTTTGTTTTTATCTTTTTTTGCATCTGGATATAAAATTGTTGCAGCATAATTTTTTGATAAAATTATACTTCCAAATTGAAGAATGTAGGCAACTGAAAAATTTTAAAAATTGCCACATAAGTGAGGGCCTATTTCTAAACTTTTTATACTGGTACATTGACCTATGTGTCTCCTCATACCATCACTACACACAATTGATTGCTGTGGCTTTTTAGTAACTCTTTAAATCAATTAATATTAGTGTACCAAATTTGTTCTATTTACAAAATTATTTTGTCTCTTCCGTGTCCTTTGCTTTTCCATATAAATTTTAGAATCAGCTTAACATTTTCTTTGGGGAAAAAAAAAGAAAGAAAGGCCTGTTGGGATGTTACTGGGTTGCACTGAATCTATGTTCAATTTAGGAAGAACTGATACTATATCATTGGAACACTCATTATTGAGTATTCTGATCTATTCTGATCTAAGATACTGGTATCTGTCCATACTTTTATTTTTTCAGTGTACAAATTTGCACCTCTTTTGTTATATGTATTTGTAATTATTTTATTTTGATTTATGCTATCTTAAAAGGAATTGTTTCATTAATTTCACTTTCAAATTTTTCATTGCTAATATAGAGAAATATAATTGAATTTTGTTTAATGATTTGTTTCCTGCAAATGTGTTGACATTATATACATTTGATGTTTTTTACGTAGATCCCTCAGAATTTTTTATATATGAGATCATCATATCTGAAAATATAGTTTACTTCGTTTCTAATCTGGATGCCTTTTATTTCTTTTTCCTTTCCTAATTGCTCTGGCTAGAAGCTGCAGTGAAATGTTAAATAGAAGTGCCAAGAGCAGACATCCTTGTCTTGCTTTTGAATTAGGGGGGAACTTTCCAGTCTTTCACACTGAGGATGATAGCTATGGGTTTTTCGTAGATGCCCTTTATCAGGTTGAGGGAGTTTCCTTTTATTCTTAGTTTATTTTAGTGTTATTATGATGAAAGGGTGTTGGATATTCTCAAATGTTTTCCAGCATCTATTGGGTTTTTTGTACTTTATTCTATTAATATGGTATATTACATTAATTGATTTTTGTTTGTTGAGCCAACTTTGCATTCCTGGAATAATCCTCCATTAATGCCTTATTTTTAATAAATAGATATTTTAATTTCCTGGGTTTTTTTCTTTTACTATACATTTTGAAGTATTTTCTTGGTGGCTGCCCTGAGCATTTCAATTAACACCCTAATTTATAACAATCTAGTTCAGACTAATACCAACATAATTAATTAATAGAAGAAAGTGCTAAGATAAGTGATTTAAGCTTCCAGCTAAAAAGCTAGTAAAGAAAAACAAAACCAAAGCAAACAGATGGAAAGATATGTAAAGAAAAGATCAAGAGCCAATGAACTTGAAAATGGAAAAAACGAAATCAAGACATCCTCAAAAGGGTGTCCCTGGGGCTGAAATGAAAGGTCTCAAGATAGTAACTTAAATCAACATAAAGAAATAAAGAGCACTTGTAAAGTTAACTACATAGATAAATGTAAATGACAGTATAAATATATTTTTTGCTTATAATACTTTTTTCTTCTATTTAAAAGGATAATTGGATAAAATAATAATACTAAATCTGTGTTGTTAGACATATAAATTACAAAAAAAATGTAATTTGTATGATATAGCCATTTGATGTAATCATGAATTCCAAAAATCGATATTAAATCATGCTTCTAAACTGATCTGTTAATCTGGGCATGATTAAGTTATGATTAGGGTGTTGACTGGGCCTTGTCATTAAGGCATTGAGCCCCACCCCTTGGTGGGTGGGGGAATCGAATATAAAAGGCAAGGCAAAGGACAGAGGGAGTAGATTTGAGAAGCAGTTTTGATGTTGGAGTTTGGTTGTTGGAGTTTTGATGATGGAGAGAAAGCCCCAGGAGAAGAGAAGTGAGCCGTTCACCTGATAGTCTACAGCTGGCCTTGTGGAGAGACACAAAGCCTGGAGAGCCTCATGGTCTACAGCTGATCTTGTGGAGGAAACAAAAAAGCTAAGCCCGGAGAGAAACGCAGAAATGCAGCCCCGGGAACAGAGGAACCCAAGAAGCCTGAACCCTGGCAAACGTCGGCAGCTGTTTTGCTCCAACACGTGCCAATGGACTTTGGTGAGGGAAGAAACTTTTGCTTTGTGGCCTGGTAACTGTAAGCTTCTACCCCAAATAAATACCCTTTATAAAAACCAACCAATTATTGGTATATTGCAAAGGCACCCCTTTTGGCTGACTAATACATATGACAATAATAGAAGAAAAGTGGGGAAGAGGGAATGAAGCTATCCTGGAGCAAAATTTCCTCTATTCTAATATAAGTATTTAATACTACAAAATTACTGGCTAAGCACTGCTTTAACTGGACCCCACAAACTTTGATATGTTGTGTTTCATTTTCATTCATTTCAAAATACTGTCTAATTTATCCTAATGTGATTTCTATTTTAATACATGGATTATGTAGCAGTGGTTTGTATAATTTCCAGATATTTTGGTATTTCACTGATAGCGCTATGTTAATGATTTCTAGTTTAACTCCATTGTTTTTCCAGAAATATACTTTGGATAATTTCAAACCTTTTAGATGTATTAAGATGTGTTTTGTTTCCCAGCATTTGAATAATCTTCCTAAATGTCCCATGTGAATGTGGCATTTTTTCCTGAAAACAGACTGTTTTGTCAGCAGTTTAGGAATTATAATTGAGTCATATGACTTCTCTCTTTTTACATAAGTAATAATTTTATTTATTTAGCATGATCTGTAATTAATTTCAACTAAAATTGTTGAACTTCAGTACTATATCTATTTTCTCTGGTAACTAGCTTTTCCTTCAAGGTCTTTTCCAGTATCAGTCTCAGAGCTTTGTTTCCTTTAAGACTTTTGTCTTAACTTGTTTTTTATCACCTAGGTCATCAGATTGCATGCAGTGTATGATGAAATGATGCTTTTTTTTTCGTTCTCAAATTTGGTGTTCTAGAACTACAAAGAAAAATAAAAGGATAAGTACATTTCAGTGGTTAGATATTTACAATTATATATTGTACTTAAATTAGGTAAACAAAGACATACTTTAGCTTACTTTTTTCAATATTTAACTCTTTATGAAGCATGTCAATGCTACAGAAACATGAGTAAGTGATATTTGTTCACAGAGTAGGTAGAATTCACAACTCCATCTTTACCAGATGGATACTCAAAGTGGATCTTGATTTCCTGTTTATTAATTCATTTCTCTCGCTCTGCCTCTATGTGTCTTTGGATTACCTTCCACCTGCAACATCCTTTTTTCCCTTTGCCCATACCTGACATACGGACACAATGTCTTCCTCCCTGCAACCATACCCTGATCTCCCATTCTTATCCTCCTTCACGATTCATATCCTATATATTTTTTCTACTTTCCCCACACTTACCACAAATTAGTTACTTTTTACCTGGAGGAAGCCCTGAGAGCTACCAGAAAAGCATTTTCTTTATTCCTTTCTATAAGCTTCAGTTACATTTCTATATTGTAAATAAAACCTGTCCTTTATCAGAACTCTTTATTTTCCCCACAATCATCATCAAAGTAAACTTATTGTTGTCATATCTCATTTAATAAAAACAGTTAAAGCTATCTCAGTGAATTAGACATTAACCTGAGAAATTTTTGAATAAGGAATACACATACTATTAATCTGTTGACCTGCACAGCAATGATGTTATCATACAATGATGTTATCACACAGGAGGAAATCCCACAATATACTTGTGAAAAGATGAGAATTTAAATAGCACATAATGTCTTAGAATTACTATGAAAATGAATTTGACTTCAAATATCTCCTTACAGGATCTCAGAGACTCTTAGCATTTAACAAACTACTATTTGAGAGTCTTTGGTGTACCCATCTCAGTCATTGTTATTTCTGTGCCGTCCACTACGTTGCTTAGACAAGAAACCTAGGAGAAATCCTCCCTTGCATTTTTTTCCTCTCAAACCCTTTAGTTGGCTAAAAGTTCAATGTGAGTTTATTGTGGTATGACTCTCATATCCTACACTCCCACCACTATTTTGTTAAAAATATATATCAGATGAAATAGACTTTATTTTTTAAATATATTTTTTTATTTTTTCTAAAAGATACTTAGATTACATAAATTGTTACATAAAAAAATGTAAGGGGTTCCCATGTGCCCCACTCCCCACACCTCCCACTTTTCCCCACATTAACAACTTCTTTCATTAGTGTGGTACATTAATTGCAATTGATGAACACATTTTGGAGCATTGCCACTAAGCATAGATTATAGTTTACATTGTAGTTTACACTCTCTCCCACTCAATTCTGTAGGCTATGGCACGATATATAATGGTCTGTATCTGTTGTTGCAATGTCATTCAGTACAATTCCAGGTCCCGAAAATGCCCCCATACTGCACCTCTTTTTTCCCTCTCCCCACCTTCAGCACCTCCAGTGGCCAATGTCTCCACATCAATGATATTGTTTCTTTACACTTTTTAAACATTTATATTTCCATCTATTCCTTCCTCTATTTTATGTCATTTTAGAGAAGAAAGTAATCATCCCCAAGAAGGCTAACATGCACACACGCACACACACACATCCAGTACTGCTTCAGGATCTTGCTTCATCATGTTTTCCTTCTCTCACTTTCTTCCTCGTTGTTACAAGCAAACATTGAAACACAAAGGAGAATCACGGAGCTCTTAAGGCTATTTGTGATAGTTGCCCTGTGTCCTCCTTGGTGGTTCCAAACCCACTTTTAAGTTTACTGAATCTCTAACTTTGTCCCAACTATTGGATCCATACCCTCACTGGTTCTTACCTCTAGCTCCATAGACATGTTTTTGGTCTTTATGTCCCTGTCAAATTTTCCTTAATTGAGAAGTCACTCCAACTACTTTAGTTCTGAACTTATTTAGAAAATATACAGCATCTTTTGTTCCAGCTTCTGAAAACTCAGCTTCTAACATACCAAGCAGTTCTTTGAAAAATTGTAGCCCACAACAGAGGGTGGGATTCAGAGAACTTTAATTCCTTTATCTTCATTATTTTTCATCTTCTGATTACTGACATTCATGGTAACAAACACTATTGCTCTCTTTGCTGAACTCTTAGTATGATCTGATAAGATACTGTTTATGTAAAGTAGTAATTTTTCTATGTTGGATATTTCAAAGGAGAACTTAACATTTTTTGATAGAATGCAATATTTACATGTAGCCAGCAGATTTTAATACAGCACAAGGTCTTTCAGCTACATATGGTTTTGTTTAGAAGCTGTTTATACTGAAATAGGATTGTGCACATCCTTCACACATACAACCCCAAATTTCCAAAATAACTTTCTGAATTGTGTAATTGAAACAAAACAATGTGCTTGCTACGATTCCAAGGATCTATTAAATTAAAAGAGACTCCTCATAATGTCACTTGAAATGATTCAAAGTCCAGGGGTCAGTCAAAATATCACATGCTTTTAAAATAAGATCTGAGGTTGCTTACCTTACTGTGGAAGTAATTGGCAAATTAATACATACAGTGTGAAAGTGAAAAAATAACAATTATTTGTCAAAGCATTTACATTTTAGGTGTATAATGGTTTGACAATTTTATCTAATTATGAATTCCAAAACTATAAATTGAATCATGCTTGTAAACTGATCTGTTCATCTGGGCATGATTGAGTTATGATTAGGGTGTTGAGCCCCACCCCTCGGTGGGTGTGGTCTCAAGTATAAAAGGCAAGGCCAAAGACAGAGGGAGCAGATTTGAGAAGCAGATTTTTGGGATGCAGTTCTGATGTTGGAGAGGACCGTTCGCCTGATAGTCTACAGCTGAAGAATTGCTAAGCCCGGAGAGAAACGCAGCCCCGGCAGGAGAGGAGCCCAAAGGCCTGAGCCCTGGCAGACGTCGGCAGCCATCTTGCTCCAACACGTGGACTTTGGTGAGGGAAGAAACTTACGCTTTGTGGCCTGGTAACTGTAAGCCTCTACCCCAAATAAATACCCTTTATAAAGACCAACCAATTATTGGTATATTTTGCAAAGGCACCTCTTTGGCTGACTAATACAAGGTGATAAAGCCTTTCCAGATTATAGTAGGCATCTTATATGGTTATTAGAGAGAATCAGAATTAAAGAATGGGATCAGTATGCTCCCATCATAGGCAAAGTCACAGGGAAAGAAAGTTGTCTTCTCAGTTCTTTTATTCAGCAACTTGAAATTGGTATTATTGCTATTTTAAGTGTTGAAATTAATAAAGCTATTCTGGTAATTTATGAGATCATTTTATTACAAGCATCAATCACACTTTATTTATTTGACATACTCAGCTAGATAATTAGAATTCTTTTATTTCCTTCCACCTGACTGCTGCCCAGATTCCATTTATTTGCTCTCTCATCCACTCAGTGCTTTAATACCTTATTTTCTAGAATCTAGTGTTGTATAAAATGAGAGCAATAATCTTTGTTAGCTAGTGGGTTATAAAGAGTAACTGGAACATTTTATGCACTAAAATTTTATAAGAAAGTGATTTTCATATGGTACATATTAATATTTATCAAGTGAAAATTATATATTATTTTCCCGAATTTTATTTGCAGACTCCTTTGGATAAAAATACAGTATGTGAATCAGTTTTAAATCCATGTAATCCATAATTTTAGCTAATGTATATTTCTAATGCCTTACCGTGTTACTGTATAGTAATGTGAAGCAGTTTGGAGGACATGGCTCCTTTAGAGAAAAAATGGGAAGACTTGGTGTGACTTGTGTTTAAAATTATAGCCTCAGTTTGTATTCAGTCTAACCCTACACGATGAATACAATATCCAAATTATTATGCCATATCACTATACTGACAAACTCCAAAAACTGTTACGTGCTATTTCCTATTAAAATAATTAATGATAGTATTAGAACACATTATAATTTACATTCAGTATAAAAGTAAGTTTTGTAATATTGGTCCTATGGATTATCCTTTGCTTCCTCTGGGTTGTCTATAAAAAACAATTAAGATAATCAAAGTTAAGTTTGGTAGGAACATAACATTTAAATGAGTAACAATGTATTAACAATTTTCAAATTGTCTCACTTGAGCTGGGCAATAATTTACATGGAATTATAAAATTTTTAGGCAAATTAAAGCTATTCTTAAAATAATTTCATCTATCATTTATAATATCAGCATAAACCAGTCTAATGTGGAGATCCCCCAAACCCAACATCAGGTCTCCACGCGATTTCTTCCAGAACACAGATAGGAGACTATGAGTTTACATCTTTGATATTTCTGCTAATTTTTCCCATATAATAAAGTTCATTTTAAAAGAAGTTTTGGATTACAGAGAAGTTGCATAGAAAATATAGGGGATTCCCATATACCCCTTCCCCCTCCCACATTTTCCCCTATTAGTAACATCTTACATTAGTGTAATACATTTGTTGCAATTGATGAACAAATATTGAAGCATTGCTACTAACCAAGGCCTATCGTTTACATTGTGCTTTACACTCTGCACAGTACAATTTTAAAGATTTTGGAAAAATGTTTAATGGCCTTTCTCCATCATTGCAATATCACGCAGGACAGTTCCAATACCCTAAAAAAGCCATATGTTCCACCTATTTTTCCCTCCTCCTCCTAACTTTTTAATAAAAGTTTTCTTTTCTTGGGCTCTTGTTATTTATGTTAAATACTTTCCATATTTTATTAGTAATAGGTTAAGCAGCTATTGGGAAGATACTGTTGTTATTCCATGTTTATGATGTAGTTTAGAAGAATGAAGTCACCTGCCTAAGAGCACACAATTGAAAATCCTGAATCTCTAACATAGACCTTAGCCACTAAGGCAGAGCATATTGGTTTGGAGCTTATACATGAGGGGAGTTTAACAAGACTTTCAGTATTAACTTGCAGTCATTCATTTTCAAAGACTTAGAATGCTCAGATTTATAGATTTTGGATTTATTTATAATTTTGTGGTGTACCAAACATTCCAAATAGAGCTAGCATATTTTGAGATGTTTGTAGAATGAATGAATAAATGAATGAAGGAAGAATAATGAAGTTATATTTGGAAGTAGTTTCTATTTTTCTGAAAGATGATAAATTAGAGGATTCAAAGTACAGTAAGACTTAAAGAAGAACTGCAACCAAAAGCTCGCTCCTTAAAACTTTAGAGAAACCCTACCTACTTGCTGTAAAATACTAATCAACTGTTAATTAATTAACATGCAAACTTGTAATATTTAGATTTCTCCATTTGATTAACCCAATTTAAATTTTCCTACTTATCTGAAAGTAAAGATAATTCTTTCCTGAACAATTAAGTTTATTTCTACAAATAAGCTTTATTCTGAAATCTGTATTTGTAAAAATATTGTTTAATATGGATAATTGAGTTTTTTAAATGCATGATTACAAGTCATTATAGATAGAAAAATGTAGTTAAAGTAATTTTTCAAACATTTTCTTTCAAATGTAGTCTGATATCCTAAAGAAAAGTTGTCCTGTTTCATTAGTTAAAAAAAGCATTACAAATAATTTTTTATTTAGGAAAGTATCTGACATTCTTCTATATAAAAAAACTTCTTTTAATGGTAAATCTCAGACCTCTGTAAAATTCATTTTTCTTAAGGCTTTTGCAAAAGTTAACTGGTTTTCTTTCTTTTTTAAAAATTTATATATTTTTATTTCTCCCTACCCCCTTGTTGTTCACACTTGCTGTCTGTTCATCTTCTTTTTTGTTTCTTTAGGAGGCACCGGGAACTGAATCCAGGACCTCTGATGTGGGAGGGGGGTTCCTAATCACTTAAGCCACCTCCATTCCCTGCTTTGTTGTGTCTCTCATTACGTTTTTTCTTCTTCTTGTGTCTCTTGTTGTGTCATCTTGTTGCATCAGCATGCTGCACCTGACCATTGTGTCAGCTCGCTGTCTTGCTCGTCTTCTTTAGGAGGCACCAGGAACTTCTGCTCCCTGCTGGTGTGTCTCTCATTATGTTTTTCTTCTTGTGTTTCTTGTTATGTCATCTTGTTGAGTCAATTTGCCCTGCCTGCCCATCGTGCCAGCTCGCTGTCTTCTTTAGGAAGCACCAGGAACTGAACCGCGGACCTCCCATGTGGTAGGCAGGAGCTCAACTGCTTGAGCCACATCTGCTTCCCTGATTTGCTTTTGAAAGCAAAGAATTGATAAAACATTTTAAATTCATACACTTAAGAGTATGAATATTGGTATAGTTATACCACATTTAAACCAGCATACCAGTAAAAGTGAAGAAATGAAATTAAACAGAACATCTTTAATTGCCTTTGCCTCTGTTAAAATGAACTGCAAAAGTTAAAGTGAAGCAGAAAGAAGCACATGGTTTGAGGGCACAGGTAATAACAGAACAGTCTGTCAGCTGCGTGTTCTTGTAGTGATGTGGCTTTGGTGGCTGTGGGTGACGGCACTGAAATAGCGTTGTTCAATTTCAAATCAAACCCACATGTGCAGTTACTACCACTGCAGTGATTGTTTGACATTTTCCAAACTGTTAAAAGTCAGTTTTTATATTGCTTATAAAAATGGTATTTTAACATATTTATTTATCCAGTCAGTCTCAAGATGGACTGATAAAGATTGCAGAGAATTTATTTACCTTAAATCCATATCCTAACTCAAGATGTGGCCAGAATTTTAAAGAAACTATATAGCATGCAAACAGGCATCTTAAAATTCCTTTGGGCCTACTTGTGGGAAATATGTCTAAATGCTAAGATTAAATTGCGCATTCATAAATCACTAAGTGGCGTGTGGGAGTTTGCATTATTTTCCCTTTGAAAAGAGTTAATCAGGTTGCCCACAGGATGAAAAAGTAAAGGTATCTTCATTATCTCTGGGACAAGCAACGCATGCTGGTTGAGCGTACAGACTATAGTGGAAAGCCTGGTTCTTATGTCACTCTGCCACTGACTGACCATCAGAACAGGGAGCGCGTCATGCCTCAGTGCCTCAGTTTCCTCACTTGTAGTGTGGATGAAAATCATACTTGTTGGTGGACTACTGAGTTAATACATAAAAAATATTTTGACTGAAAACTAACATATACTAAGTAGTATTTTTAAGTGAACTGATATATATATATTTTTTTGGCCTTAACTTTTACTGCCTTGTGGCAGGGACAGAGAAAATAAGGAAAGTTTTACCCAGGGAGCTTTAAAAATGTGAATGCAGGGTAATGCTATGAAGTGCTCTCATTATCTGTTTTATATGTAAAGAGACTACCTGGGCTTGACTTCTAATTTGCCACTTAAAGAAGTATTACCTCAAGGAAGTTACTTAACTGCTTTGTGTCTCTGTTTTCTCATCTACCTAGTAATACAGGAATAATCTATTCC
>PVKH010030275.1:0-12515 GCA_004027955.1 Chaetophractus vellerosus | reverse complement strand
GGGGTGGCATATGGGTACTCCTGGAATCTCTGTGTAACATTTGTGTAATCAATGTATCCTAAAAATGTATATAGATATATAAAAAATAAATAACTAATTAATTTTAAAAAAAAAAAGCATTGTCTAAACTGAAGTACTTAAATGGCTAATTCCAGGAAGCCATTGTTAAATAGGAACCTAAATTGATATTGATAACAAAAAGTAACTTAATAACAGGGAAACCTGTCAGAGACCACCTCAATCTACATATTAAAGTGGTGACAGGGAGAAGATAATCTTCATTCCATTGGGAATGTTAGGTTTTCATAAAATAATGGAGAAAGTAATTTATCCTATACTGTTGAAGTAAAATATCTGCTAATTAAAGTAATCATGGTAAAGGTGCAGAAGTAAAAAGTAAAGTATTAAAAATAGTTAATTTCATTTAATACATTATAAACTGCATTAGAACTATTTAGAAAGTGCACAAAAATTAAGAGATAGACTTCAGTATTGTCAAACTCTCTTGTGCATTCAAACCAGACCTCCAGTACCCTGCATGGCGCCTCTCCATTTGAGTTATTGGTTAGGTTGGTCACTATGAACACTAAAATAATAAAAGGATCTACTACACCTCTGGACGTGGCTCCTGAAATGGTTGGAAAGTACGTTGCAGTTTTGGACTCCTGCAACAGCCAGCAATGGCTCGATATGGCCAGATTTACAATGGACATTACCTCCAGACTGGTTCTGTTTCATAGTGCCAAAGGGCACTATGCACCAGGCCAGTGAAACACTGGAGCCTCTCTCTGGGGCCAATGGTGCTGCAGCATGCTGGCTATATGAGGGATATACCAAGTGGAGCAATAATTACCAGAGTAATATGAGTAGAACCCAAACAGACACAAGTGGAATTATGGCCTGCTCCCATGGAGAGACAACATGTATGGTATAGCAAACCTGGAGCTTAGATTTATTAATTGAAGCTCAAAGAGGAACTTGTGCATTGATTAGTATTAAGTGCTGTACCTATATACCTGATGAACACAATATCTCTTCTATTCTAGATCATATGCAGAAGGATACTGAACATGTTAAAAGTCTCTGTAAACTTAATTCATTTTCTAAGTAATTAATGAATGTGCCTATAAGGTAAACGAATGGCTCTCTTAAATATTGTCTTTATTTTTCTTACCACTTGCTTATCTTGTTGTTGCCTAAATTGTCTTTGTGACTTTACATCTAGGGAGTGTCTCTCTTCAGACCTCTCCTAGCTGTCCTAAGCATAACCACTACTGTGGGAACTGGGGGATGGCAGTTTCCTAGATAGCATTTGAAACTTACAAGATCAAACCTATCAGCTTTGGGAGGATGTAGCCTCTAAGAGGCACCTGGCCTTTCTCATTCCCATGATCCAGTGTGTCATGGCTGGCCTCCTTTTTGGGGGCATTTACCACCATTTTCTTTATCCTATTAGTAAGACCATGTATCTTCAAAATTGTAACTAAGTTTATTTCTTCCAGAATCAATGCCTTCCAGAACAAGGCATTAGTCACGGATTTCATTCAGGTCCAACCACAGTGCCAAACCCACCTTACCTCAACCTCAATAGAATAGCCAGAGAGTTTCACACCTCATCAGGCAGGGTCTTCTGCCCCTAACCAGCAGGAACCAGCTACAGAAGAATGATCATCGCCCTTCAGCTCCCCTTTAAGAATAAGGGTATAAACTCTCTGAGGGGGAAGTTGAGGCAGGTTAGTATAAGAAACAAGGAAGGCGGCTGGTCAGAATAAAGCCCGCCAAAAACCATGGTCATGTAGGCCACTACGTGGGGGTAGAGTGTAGGCACTGCATTCACCAGAGTTTACATCCTACTTTTACCTTCAATTCTCATAAGAAATAAGCCACCATTTTTTAAGAAGGTCTTATTTTCTTAAAGAGCTATTTTAAAAGAGCTATTAAAACCAGGGCCTGAAAATTAGTTTAAAATTTCACGGATTCTACCTATCCAAGTATCAAATTCACATCTCACAGCTATCCTTGTCACATATGTAACTCTTTCAGAGCTAACTATAAAATACTGTAAACTCATTAAATGCAGTTACCCATTATTCAACACTTTATGTTGATTTTGGGGTTTTCCTAACTAACAATGCTTTGACAAAACTTTTAAACATTAAAATAAAATGCAAAAATATTTACCTTAACAATTTATAATTAATTTTACTTATATCTAATGTATAAAATGGGAGTGAAAAAACACATGTGATTCACCCTAACACAACTTATTTTGGTGTACTTATGTGTCTTACTTCAGAACAGTAATTTTTTTGCATAAATGATTTTGCATTCTGACTTTTTTTCCAACCGAACCATAAGCATCTTTCCATGTTTCCATATACTCCAACATCATTTTTATTTATAATTATTCCATTGTTGCTGAGTATTATAGCTCTTTCAATATTTACCTACTATAAATAATGCTGCAGCGAACATATTCATACAGCAAGTTTTTTATATTTTGTATATTCTCAGGTTAGATTCAGTCTTTGCTAAGACATCATGGATAGGTGGTATTTGAATTAAAGGAAACAAAGGATTTTTAAGTGAGATGTGAAAGAAAAGTACAAGTCCCTGAAAGTGTCCTTACATGGGGAACAGAGACTGGTTTCATTTGGCTAGCGCAGTATATGTGTAAAGGAAAACAATAAAAAATAAAAATTTGAAAGAGAAATTGATGCTAGAAAATGGAGGAACTTTTTAGGTGGACTCTATTAGTCATCCAAAGGGTGCTGATGCAAAGTACCAGAAATCTGTTGGCTTTTATAATGTGTATTTATTTGGGATAAAAGCTTACAGCTACAAGGTCCTAAAGAGTCCAACTCAAGGCTGCCTTCTCACCAAAGTCTGTTGTCATATGTTGAAGCAAGATGGCAGGCCTGCCTTGTCTCTCCTTCTTTCTTCCTCTTAAGGCTCCGTGGGCCTAGCTTCTTCTGATCTCAGCTGTAGGCTGGCATAGGGGTCATCTCTCTTACCAGGGCTTTAGCTGTTTGAGCTTTCACCTTTCTGTCACATGGCAGGACCAAAATGACCACGTTCTCTCCCCTTCCATGTTTATGGAGCGCTCTCTCTTCCTGTGTCTTCTTCTGTGTGTCTTTTTCAGGGAGTGTTCATTTATATCAGCCCTCCAAGGGGGCGGGGACTCAATCCTGGGGACTGCCCTACTGACATAATCTAATTAAAGCCCTAATCTTAAAAGGTAATTTAATCAAGACATGTCAGCTTAATCTAATGCATTCACATTTAATCATAGACAAACAGACCTGTTTACAAACATAATTTCTCTTTTGGGGATTCATAAATAATCTCAAACTGCCACATGGACAATGGAAGGTCACTAAAGTGTTTTTCCTCTTTAAATAAGCCACACATTAATAAAACTGATACTTGGCTCTGAACATATGAGTGGTGCTTTTAATATTTTTTATCTGGTAAGCTACCATAAAACAATTAAATTTTAAACCATTCCTTTTTTCAGAACTTCCATTAAGTTTCAATCTTTCTCAAGCTACTGTTCTAAAAATTCAGATGATTATATATACCCAAAGTACCCAAGAGTCCCATACTGAAATAGAACCACAGTTCATTAATGCTTCATTAAATGCTAGTTGGATCACAGAATTACATGCCAGAAGTTTGTCCAAGTGAAACACTAAGGTCTTCATTAGCTATTAGATACAAGGGTATATACAGTTACAATGGTGCAATCATTTATTAAAACTCATCAAACTGTACGCTTAGGATCTGCATTTTACTATATAAATTTTACTTCAATTTTTTTAAAAGTTACAAAATAAAAGATAAAATCTAATTAAAGAAAAAGCAAGGTAAAAAAAAAAAAAAAAGCAAATCTCTAGAACTGCAACCTTGTGTATAAAAAAGATCCAGGTGGGGAACTGAGCGTACATTTTGACTGTATTACACAAAGCACTGGCCTGTATAACACAGTGAATCCTGGGGTGGAAGATGGACTGTGCTTAACAGAACAAATATAGGAATGTTCTATCATGAACTATAACAAACATATAATACTAATATAGGGTGTTGATAATTGGGTGGGTTGGGGGAAAATACACCAAATGTAAGATACGGGTTGTAGTTAGTAGTAATATTTTGACGATGCTATTTCATAGTTTGTAACAAATGTTTCACAACAATGCAAGGTGTTGGTGGTGGGGTGATATATAGGAGCCCTGTATGATGACATACATGTTTGTTGTGTAAATTCACAACTTTTACATGTATGTTCATGTATGAATGATACACTTCAACTTTATTTTTTTAAAAAGAAGTAGATGTGGAATATAGATACATAATTACATCTTTATAAATAGAATATCTGTGGGAGAATACATAGGAAACTGCTTCCCAAATGGAAACTAGGTAGTAGGGATTCAGGAAGACAGTTTTTCACTAACTTTTCTACTTTTGAATTCATGATACTTCATTATCCCTTTAAAATAAATAATTTTTAAATGTTCATATATAGTTTCCACAAACTTTAAAGTAAAAATCAAACCAATAGTTTCTGCCAATTAATATTGAATCATCTCAATTTTAGGAAATAAAATATGAATTGATGATTTAAGCCTTGCTACTCAAAGTATGATACTTGGACTAGCAGCATCAGCAGCATCTATAACTTTTATAAGATGTTCAATCTCTACAGCATCAGCATCATCTATAACTTTTATAAGATGCTTAATCTCAAGGGTGGTTTTGTATGTTTATGTATGTGTGTGTATATGTGTATGTGTATTTGTGTGTGTCAAGAATCATTGACTTGCACACTTAAAATGTGTGAATTTTATCCTATAAGACTTATACCTCAAAAAAGTAAATTTTTTTTTAAATAATGCAGAACCTTAGGCCACACCTCAGACATGCTGATCACAGTTTGTATTTTATTTATATATACTTTAAAATTTGGGAAGCACACTGTCTGGGAGTATTTATAAACATTAACTCAGTCTGTCATTGTAGGCAATGTCATTCAAGACATTTTTTAATTGTCCCTCCCAATTGACTAAAAATTCTATAAGAGTAGGGACCATGTTCATTGTACGCCATGGGCATGTAATAAGCACTCAATAAATATTTGCAGAATGAAAGAAATAAACGTCTCACATTTGTTTATACTTGTTACTACTTTTTTTCTCATACTATTTTTACCAGAGCACATTTCTCTGCTGGTTTAATATCTTCCTGTGTTATCCACAGGGTATGACTGAAACTCACAGAGAAAATATTCTAAGTATATGGTTTTGTTATGACTATAACGGAAAAGGAAGAAAATAGAATAAGCTGTACCCAATAAAGCAAGTTGTACATATTTTTCAGGGTTTTTTTTTAATTTTTTTTTTACTTTAAGAAATATAATCTTGGGAACCAGCTGTGGCTCAATTGGTAGAGCCCTGGTTTACCACACGAGAGGCTCCGATTTCGGTTCCCAGGGCCTCCTCAAGAAGGCAAGCCGCCGCGCAGTGAGCTGACTCGGCGGGATGCTGCAACAGGGGGAGACAAGCAGACACAGAAGAACCCAAAAGCAATGAACACAGCAAGAACAAGCAGCAAGGGGGGATGTATAAATAAATAAAAATAAAATCTTTAAAAAAAAGAAATATAATCTTAATCTTGAAAGAAAATACTTCAACAGCCAACTTCCCTCGTTTACAAATCAAATAAGTTTTGCAAAATAATTAATACCCAGAAAATTCTGAAATTTCAACATGATTCTGAAGAAATTTGGCTGCATTTTAGAGTCAATAAGCAAAATAAAACTACTATATTTGAAGGGTTTTTTTGTTTGTTTGTTTCTAAAGTTTTAAAATAAAGAACAGGTACTACCAAAGAAATAGTAATTAGCAATATATCCACAAAGAGAAAGGAAAACCAGGAGAGGAAAAAGCAACACAAGTTTGGAAGGTGAAAGGCAAGGTTAGCTGAATTAGCTCATCTGAGAACATTAAATATTAAACTACTAATGGGTAAATACAAAACACTATCATATTTACACTTCAGAATTCTCAACAAACTCTGCATTTGACAGTTCTAGATATTTCTGGAAGTGGGGGTTGAGTGGAAACTGTTCGAAAGCCTATTAAGTAATTGCACCTGTGGCCCAACAACCACCATGGGGATATGGTGTAGTGACATAGGGGGTATCAGAGGCTCAGGCAGCACCTAATCCCCACCCCTGTGAAAGCGCCTTCTTGAAAGGGGTCTCTAGGCCACAGTCTAGCCTTGAGACAGTTGGGGCTCTGGCCAACATCTCAACTGCAACTTTATGAAAGTCCCTGAGCCAAAACCAAATAGGTAAATGTGCTTTTGCTGCCCCAATCAAGATGGTAGGATGATAAGCCACTTCAGGAATACAAGCTAAAACAAAATCTTTGAAAAGCCAGCAAGAACTAGCAGAGACATCTTTCTCAAAGTTCCAGAAACAGTTAAAGGATTGCAGTAACAGGGCTAGTGTCGAATCAAGAAAAAGACAGCTTAAAAACGGTAAGACCTCATGTCGCCCTTGCTGGCTTCTTCTCAACCCCTCATCAGGTCAGCGCAGAACAGCCACACTCCCGGTGCAGATCCCTGATCTCAATTCAAAAGTGAACAGAGAAACCCTCGTGTACACAGTGGAAGCATATAAGTCTAGCCCAATCTGTCTGCTGGTGGCCTGAAGAACTTGCTGTCCCAGAACTTGCCCTGCATCATGTAAAAGGTGGCTCACAGAGCTCTCTTACAGAACACTATGGGAGAGCAGCCAAGTGGCTGTTTGGGGCAAGGGATTGCTGGCTGTAGGATATAAAGTGCAGTGCCTGGGACAATGAGAAAACTATTTCCTAGGGAAGACAGGGCATTCATATCCTTGTAAATGGGAGAATTTCTAGTGAGACACACACATGCCCAAGACAAATGAGCAGAAGGGACCAGGGAGACACCTATGCTATGGCCTGGAGCTATTCCCTAAACTCTCACATAGATAAACCCTGAAGGAAAGCACTCTCACAGGTGCTGCAAAGATTGAGAAAGGTATTTTCTTTTTGTCTGTCTTTAATTTTTTTTTTTTAATTTGTTAGCTCCTGGCATTCAAGGAAAGTTCTGGAATAACATAAGCTGGAAACAAGCTTAAGAAATAGCAGTCTCATAGTCTAAATTCTAGCAGTAATGTATTAAAATATCAAAATCTCTAGGTTTCAACAAAAAAAATTACAAAACTTACAAACAAACCAGGAGCAATGGCTCAGGCAAAGGAGAAGATTAAAGCATTAGAAACCATCAATGAGAAGGATCAGACCTGGGACAATCCAAACTAAGACATTACAAATACAGTCCTAAATATGCTCAAAGAGCTGAAGGAAAACAGGGACAAAGAACTCAAGGAAACCAGGAAAACAACAGGACACAAAGAGAATATCAATAAAGAGGTAGAAATTAGGAATGGTACAAAACAGAGCTGAAGACACAGTAATAGAAATTAAAAATTCCCTAAAACACAACAAAGCTTCTAGAGCTAATAAATGAATTCAGCAAAGTGACAGGGAACAAGATCAACACCCCAAAATCCGTAGTGTTTCTATACATAAGCAATGAACAATCTGAAGAACAAATCAAGGAAAGGAAAAAAAAAAAAACCCTCCAGGGGAGCAGGTGTAGCTCAGTGGTTGAGCACTGCTTCCCACATACGAGGTACCGGGTTCAATTCCAAGTACCTCCCAGAAAAAAAAAAAAAGGTTAAAAAAAAAAAACACCTCTATTTACAATAGCAATTAAAAGAATCAAATATCTAGGAATAAATCTAATCAAGGATGTAAAGGACTTGTACACAGAAAACTAAAACACTGCTGAAAGAAATCGAAGAAGACCTAAATAAACTGAAGGATATTCCATATTCATGGTTTGGAAGACCAAATATCATTAAGGTTTCAATACTACCCAAAGCAATTTATAGATTCAATGCAATCCCAATCAAAATTCCAACAACCTTCTTTGCACAAATGGAAAAGTCAATCATTTTAAAAACAAATTTTTTTTTGAGGTACTAGGGGCCAGGGATTGAACCTGGGACCTCATATGTGGGAAGCCAGCACTCAGTGGTTACTGAGCCACATTGGCTTCCCTGAGTTGGTTTTATCATTTGTTTTGCATGTTTGTTCCTGTCTCTTTCAGGAGGCACCAGAAACCAAACCCAGAACCTCCCATGTGGGAGGCAGGTGCTCAACTGCTAGAACCACATCTGCTCCCCCAATCATCAAATTTATTTGGAAAGGAAAGGGGCCCCAAATAGCCATTTGGTAAAAAAAAAAAAAAATGAATTGAAGGACTCACACTTCCCTATCTTAAAATTTATTACAGAGCCACAGTAATCAAAACAGCATTGTACTGTCACAAGGACAAATATACAGGCCAATGGAATCAAGTTGAAAGCTCAGAAATCAACCCTCACATTTATGGTCAACTGATTTTTGACAAGGTAACAAAGACTACTTAATTGGGAAAGAACAGTAGCCTCAAAAAAATGGAGCTGGGAAAACTGGATCTTCTTTGGAAAAAGAAATGGGGAGGTAAGGCTTAAAATGTACAGGTTCCTATTTGGAAAGATGGAAATGTTTTGGTAACAGGTGATGGTGATGGTAGCACAATATTGTGAACATAATCAACAGCACTGAAATATATATATATATATATATATATATATCTGAATGTGATTAAAAGGGGAAATGTTAGGTTGTATATATGATAATGGAATAAAAATTTAAACTTAAATATCCATGGAACTGCACTACACAATGAATCCTAAGTTAAACCAGGACTATAGTTGATAGTATAATTATGAAAATATGCTATCATCAATTGTAACAAATGTTCTACAACAATGCAAGGTGTTGGTGGTCGGTTGGTATATGGGAATCTTGTATTTTATGCAGGATTGTTCTGTAAACCCACAACTTCTCTAATAAAGTGGGGAGAAAGTACCTAGAGGGGTTCAACAGCAGAATGAAGCTTGAAGAAGAAGAATCAATGAACCTGAAGACAGGACAACTGAAATCATCCAGTCTGAAGAGGAGAAAGAATGAAGAAAAGTGAATAATGCCTGAGGAATCTGTGTGATCATCAAGCATACCAATGTATGCATTGTGGGACTCCCAGGAGGAAAAAAAAAAAGAGAGAAAGGAGCAGAGAGAATATTCAAAGAAATAATAGCAGTAAACTTCTCAAATTTAATGAAATACATTAGTATACGTATCCAAGATGCTCAACAAAGTTCAAACAGTATAAACCCAAATAGACCCATACCATCCCATGATATAAGCAAACTGTCAAATGACATTACTGGGACATAGGGGGGGAAATGGTATATAGAATAAAAGCTTTATATCAATGTTAAATAACTTAAACTTGGTAACTGCACTTAAGGTGGTTACATAAGTGAATATCCTTGTTCATAAGAAATGTACTTGGAAGTCTATATGTTCAAGAATTATGATGCATGCAACCTGCTCAGAAAATATATAGACAATGAAACAGAGAAAGATAGAGGGAGGAAGAGAGGTAAGGAAGTAGGGAGGGAGGAAAGAAGGAAAGGCAAAAGTGGCAAAATGTTAAAATTGGTAGTCTGGTTATTTGGGGAAGGGGGGCTGCAAATATTTTGGAGTTCTCTATATAGGGTTTGTATTATTTTTACAACTATGCTGTAAGTTTGAAATGATTTAAAAAAAAAAAAAAAACCAAACACATATGTAAGCCATCCAGAATCCTTGCCCAATAGACAATATGAGATAATAAATGCTTTTATTGTTTAAAACTGGGGTGGGGGGAAAAGAAAAAGAAAAGGAAAAAAGGAAGAAGAGGGAGAAGGAGAAAAAGCAGCAACAGAAGCAATTAGATCCCCGATACTCTC
This sequence comes from Chaetophractus vellerosus, assembly GCA_004027955.1. Taxonomy (NCBI): domain Eukaryota; kingdom Metazoa; phylum Chordata; class Mammalia; order Cingulata; family Chlamyphoridae; genus Chaetophractus; species Chaetophractus vellerosus. The sequence continues at coordinate 2,578 of PVKH010030275.1, read as the reverse complement.
TCCTACTCTGTATAGTTGGATGACTGTCCCTCCTCCATGCCCTCTGAACACTGGAGGCATATCATCAGGAAAGAATAAAATGGAAAGAATAAAATTCCAGCCTAGGGAATATTTGGTAATTGAGAACAAGGATGTCACATTGAAAAGTGGGACAATTCTGTAAATGTTTATATACTAAATATTGAAACACCAAGCAATCTTCCCTTACTTGGGTTTAAAGCAACCAGACTACCTTCCAGGAAGGAGGTAGGAAGATCCTTTTGCGGTAAATCGGACCAACCAAAGAAAATGACCAAGGGAGATTATGAAAGGAAATATCCCAGCAAGATGACCCAATAGTGAAATCCATAGTCCAAAGCCTCACACATGGGCACAACATCATGAGACAACTAAGAAAAGCCTCTAATAAGGAAGATCAAAACCAAAACAAATAAGAAGGAAAGAAAAAACTAGAAAAACACTTATTGAGAGAAACAAATGTCTTTTAAACATTATATCCTTTTGCATCCATATAAACAGGAACAAAATGTTACAGAAAGGAACATTCAGAGACAAAGGGGGCTCTTAATATTTAAAAATATGACAGTACAATTGAAAACTTCAGTGGAAGAGGTAGAAGAAAAAGGGGAGGAGTAAACAGAACAAGAGAGTGAGAGAGAGAGAGAGAGAGAGAGAGAGAGAGATGAAAAAAAATTAAAAAGACAGTCTAGGAGGTCCAGAAAGAGAGAATATAGACAATGGAGAATAGAAAGACATAAATTCATAAGTTTCTAGTTTTGAAGTGCCTACTGCATGTCCAGAATAATGAATTCAAAAAGACCCACTTTTAAAGCATGAAATTTCAGGAAACCAGAAATAAATAAAAGATCTCAAAAGCTTTCAGGGAAGGAAAACTTAGTATCAAACAAAGAACTGGAATCATAGTTGTAATGAACTCCTCTGCAATCTTGGGATCTAAAAGACAATGGACCAATAACTTCAAACTTCTGAGGGAAAATTATTTCAAGGAAACCTAAATTATCAAACAAGAATAAAAACACTTCAGACACGCAAGGCCTCATGAATGTTATTTCCTTTATACCATTTCTCAAGATGCCACTAAAGGATATGCTCCAACAAAATTAAAGGATAAAACAAGAAAAAGAGGTGAAATTCAGAAATCATGAGATCCAAAACAAGGAAAAGGAAAAAAAAAAAAAAATCCTCAGAATGATCAGAAGGGAAATCCCAGGGCATCATATAGAACAATTAGTATAGATTAAAGCACATTGGTAGAACCAAGGAGAAAGATCTTCTAGAAAATAAAGCTGATCGAAAGGAGATTTTGACAAATAGCAGAATTAGCAGGGCTTGAAGTAATGATAAGCAATATAAAACCAAGTAAACAAAAAAGATTATTAACATTCATTATGTAGTCAAAATGTAAGCACTGCATACTGACCTCACCAAAATTACAATAGAACATATTGGGAATATGGCAGACAGGTGGGAAGTGGGCATATGCAGGCAAGGGTAGTAGGTTAGGTGAAAGTCAATCTTCATTTTCATGGTGAGTAGTTTCCTAGCTACTAAAACAAATACCATACAATGTGTTGGCTTAACAACAGAAATTTATTGGCTCATAGTTTCTAAGGCTAGAAGGCTTGTTTCCTCAGTTTCTTCTGGCTGGCTATAACATGGCAATACACATGGCAGTGTCTTCTCCTTTCTCTTCTGGGTACTGTTGACTTTCATCTTCTGGCTGTTCCCCATGGCTTCTCTTTCTGTATCCAATTTCCTCTGCTTATGAGGACTTCAACCATATCGGATTAAGGCCTACCCTCATTCAGTTTGGCCCCACTCATTCAGTTTGCGTATACATTAATTAATAACATCTTCACTGATTCTATTTACAAATGGGCTAACACCCATAGGACCAGAGGTTGGGACCTGAATGTGCCTTTTGTGGGGGATATGACTAAATCCCCAACAGATGTCAAGAAACACAGCTTAATTTATTTTAATCAAAATTGTAATATAAGGTTTATTTAGTGACATGGAGATATATCAGTTAGGATAAGTTGGCTGCAAGTACTAGAAACCTCAAGCAATAGAATAAACAAAATAGAAATTTTTCTCTCACATAAATGAAGCAATCCAGGTCTGGTTTGGAGGATCTATAATGATATTTTCACTCTACAATCTTCAACATATAGCTTTAACTTCCTGGTCCAAAATGGTTGCTTGAGTCCCAGCTAACACAACCACCTTCCAACCAGCAGGAAAAAAGAGTAATAATGAAAGCTGTGTGCGGGGCCGGCTGTATAGCCCAGTGGATAGGGCGCCGGTACACCATATGGGAGGCCCAGGTTTGGTTCCCGGGGACCTCTCCAAGCGGGCAGACCGCCTGAGAGGGCAAAGCCACAGTAGGCGGGGTAGAGCCACCGTGGGTGGGGCAAAGCCACCACGGGCAGGGCGAGCCGCCTGCAAAAGGAACGGAAGCAGACCGGCCCACAAACAGGGCAGAGCCGCCTGCGCAGTGACCTGGCTCAGCGCATCGCCGCAGCAGGGAGAGACAGAGCAGACACGGAAGAACACA
>PVKH010030274.1:0-12517 GCA_004027955.1 Chaetophractus vellerosus | reverse complement strand
AATTAAAAAAAAACAAACCTGTAGACAAAAGTAGCTTCACTTAGTGGGTGTCTTTCTCCTGGATTTTGTTCCTCTTCTTTAATCACCTCGATACTCGCCACACCTTGAGACATATACACATCTACCCATTGTCTTGATTTTGATACAGGAATATTAACATCAATGTAAAGGCTTTCACTAAATAATAAACATTAATTCGTGAAATATAAACTTACCCATCTTCTCGTGCTCTGTACTATACAACTTTATACTCCCCCAACCCATACATTGTTTGAAGTTTTCAAGTCATTCCACAGTGGGTTTTTTTTTTCTTTTTCTAGCCACAATTACTGAGATCTTGGTAAAGAGGAAGTAAAGTTTGTTATTTGTGCACTGCAATCATTAAGAATTATATGGATCACGTATGCATTTGAAGTGATGTTGCTCACAGCACAATTGCTGTCAGAAATGACTCATATTTTTTATTGCATCGTGAATATACACCTGGCTATGATTTCTGACTTCTCTTTTGTATCACTGTGTAACTGTTAGACTTGAAGAAATTTCGTAAATTATTTAGCCAATGAGAATCAAGTAGTAGAACCAAAGTTTGCAACCAATTCTGATCATCCCAAAGACTTTGTTCTTTCTTCTGTAACATGCTGCTTTACTCTAATTTGTTTTGTTTAATTTTCCTCCACTGAATCCACTCTAATAGTTTCCAAAGATAGTATCATAAACTCCAAAACGCTTAGCAACATCTACGAGGGCCCCCATGATCTTCTCTGCGTCTTCCTCCGTGGTCTCACGGTGTGAAACTATTCCCATCACTCTCTCTTCTTAATCACACTGGATTGCTTTCTGTTTCTTCCTTGCTCCACATTTTTGTCTGTTTCAGAATCTTGGCACATGCAGTTCCCTTTTTCTAGATGTTCTCTAGTCCTCAATAGGATCTTCTGCCCTACCTTAACTCTTAAACTCTTTCCTTTAGATAATGCGTCTTTTGGGTCTATTGTAAATTGAATTGTGTCCCAAAAATGACATGTTGGAGTCCTAACCCTTGGTAAGGTGAATGCGACCTTATTTGGAAATAGGGTCTTGACAGATTAGTCAAGTTCAAATGAGGTCATGCTGGGTTAGAGTGGGCCTTATTCCAATGACTAGTGTTCTTAGGAGAGAGCGATTTGGACACAGACACACTCATAGGAGAAAATGCCATGTGATGACAGAGGCCCAGACAGGAGTGAAGCTGCTGCAGGCCAAGGAAAGCAACCACCGGAATCTAGAGGACAGGCTGGAACAGGCTCTCCCCCAGAGCCTCCGCAAGGAACCAGTCCTGCCAATACCTGAAATCAGACTTCTGGCCTCCTGACCTATGAGAGAATAAGTATGTGTCTGCCACTTTCATAGCACGTTGCTGTTGCAGTCCTAGGAAACTAGTCTAAGGACTCATATTAAACACGCTGGAAGGCGTCTTTAGCCCCCTGCCCTGTGATATGCTACATTTACATGCTTCTGCAGTGGGGATTCATCAACATCGGAGGTATCTCCAGTACTCAGGAAAGTCCCCAGCTCCCAGCTCATTTCTCTAATTCTAAAACAAACATTTCTTTCATATGTAAAATAGAGTCAATCAGAATGCTATTTACAATCAATGTGCACATTTATAGAGGTACTAGATTTCATTACAGTGGTGACAATTGTTTTCCTAAGAGCTGCTGGTAGACAGTTATGTCTTACATTTAAGAATTAAAAAAAATAATAATGTTGCATATTGCACTAAGCAGTCTTCATATATCCTACCAGTTTGTTATTAGCATTATGAGACTAGGATGAGAGGTGCTAAATATATTATTTGGAACAAAAAATAAATCCATCAAGCCTTTCATATGCCACCCCTGTGATTATTAGCTTGTGCTTGCATATGTCAAATAACTTATTCCAGTGTTTTCTATTCCTTCCAATATCAGTGCCCCTGCTCTTGATGGAGTTTTTATTTGCTTATCTGACCCTCTCAGAGGACCATTTACCACTTATGAGCTTTGCTTTCAGGGCAGACTATGGAAGCCTTCTGCTGCCCTCTGCTGGTCCCAATTAATAGTGGACATAATGGTGACTCCAATTGTGTCTCAGGACCCACAGGTCCTTTCAGAAAAGACAAAAAAAAAAAGGTGATGGAAAACCATTAAGTCAGTCACAATATTATAAATACTATGTTTGATCAGCAGAGAGGGCATTATATTTGCCATATCAGTTCATTATTTTTTTAAAATTGCTTTTGAACAAACACAATTTGTGTCTTGTACCTGTTTAGTATGTTGCTAGTATATATAAAAAATTGACAACATTTTAGTTCGGGATGGTTAATGGCCCATCATTCAGCTTCGCTTATGCTATCCTGACAAAATAAAGCTCGTAAATAACATAATCAAAGTAAAGGTATTCCAACAGTAATATTACTCTGAAAACTGGATTTTTATTGTGATCTCTGTATTTGGTATATCTTAGCAGTCAGACACACCATTCAGTAAATCAGTGTAATATAGCAATAAACAAGTGGCACTTATGGATCTATGAGATGGCAGAGTTTCTGTTCTTTTCAATGAATATAACCTGATTCTTCTTTGCCACCCAAATTAATATATGTTCCTGAAAAATATCATTGTATACTACAATGGCAATTATCTCTCCAGACTAATGAGAACAACGACACTTCTAGTATGCTACTCATCCATGTCACTGTTATGTAACCTTGTGTCCATATACACATTGGGTGGTTGCAGACATTATTTTTCTATCTTTTTTTTGGTATTTGTTTGGATTTTCTTACTTTTTATTAGCAAAATATATTACTTTTGTACACAGAGAGGGCTGAAGCTTCCTCACCAATAAATGCTTGCTCTAATATGTAAACAAAAAACAAACAAACAAAACCATCAAATACATTCTTAAAAGAAAACTTGTATGAAGTTGGAAGGGTGGATCCCAGCTCGGTCACTTACTCACTATGGCATTTATGAGAGACAGATCAGTTATTTTACTTCTTCAAAGAGGATGGAAAAATATATATGACCACATAAGGTTTGTTATGAGTATATATTTTATGTCTGCTTTCCTTTTTAAAAAAAAATTTAAATCACATTCAGAAACACTTACACGTTCTGATGAATAGTTTTGAGTTGTGCAAATGCCCAGGGTTGTGTAACCACCAAAAATCAAGAAGCAGAACAATTCCACTCCTCCTAGAAGTTATTTTTGCTGACTCTTTATACTCAACATTTGCATCCATCCTTGACCTCTGTCAACAACTGATCTGTCTCTGTATTTGCTGCTTTCCGTTTTCCAGAATCTGATATGAATGGATTTGTAAAGTACGTAGTTTTTGGAGTTTGGCTTTTTATTTTTGGGGGGTTAGGATACTATTGATTCAGCCATATTAGTAAATGTATCAATGATTTCTGGATTATGGGTATACTACACATTTTATCACATATTGTTTGTCCAGTCACAAAGTTGTTTCCAGATTTTTATATTAAAAATAAAGTTGCTGCAAATAAGTACACATTTTGTATGAACATAGCTTTTCATTTCTTTTGGCTAATATATAAGAGTGGGATGGCTTGTTCATATGATGAGTGTATATTTAACTACAGAAAAAACTGCCAAAGGTTTTTATCAAAGTAGGTGTAGTGTTTCTCTTTCCTTCCAAAATGTGAGCATTTCAATTGCTTTGAATCCTCTCCAGCAATTATCAATTTTTAAAAATATGTATTTTAGCTATTCTCACAGATATATAGTTGTAGCTCATTGCATTGAGTATATTCTCATGTGTTTATTTGCCATCTGGATATTTCCTTTGTTGCAGTGTCTGTTCAAAACCCTATTATTATGGGATTATTTAGTATCTTACTGTTAAATTTTGAATGTTCCTTATATATTTAGATACAAGTATGTGTCTTTTCATTCTCTTAGCATTAACTTTTGCAGAGCAAATACTTTTGATTTTTTTGAAGTTCAATTTATCAATGTAATCTTTGATGGATCGTGTTTTGAGGATTACATCAAAGTAAACTGTCTAAACCAAGGTCACAAAGATTATTCTCCAATATTTTCTTCTAAAAGTTTTATAGTTTTACATTTTACATTTATTTCTATGACCCATTTCGAATCATTTATTGTACAAAGGATGAAGAATGTATCAAGTTTCTCTCTTTCTTTCTTTCCTTTCTTTGTTCCTTTCTTTTTACTTTATGGATGCCCAAATATCCTAGGCAATTTGTTGAAAATGAATTTCCTATTTACTTTTGTGAAAGATCAATCTACCATATTTGTTTGGGACTGTCCTGTTGCGTTTGTCTATGACCTGGTAATTGTAGCTTTACTGTAAATCTTCAAATCAAGTAATATGAGTCCTGCAAGTGCATTCTTTCTTTCCAAATTTGTTCTACTTCCTTTCTTTTTTTATATAAATTTTAGAAAGACTTTGTCAAAATCAACAAAAATCCTGCTGATATTTTGATTAGAATTGCATATAGACCAATTTGAGAAGAATTGACATCTTAACAATATTGGATCTTCTAATCCATGAAGATCATGTAACTCTCTGAACTCTCTGTTCTGGTTTAAAGCTCTATGTATCCCAGAAAAAATATGTTCTTAAATCTAATCCATTCCTATGGGTATAAACCCATTGTAAGTAGGAGCTTTTAATGAGGCTACTTCAGTTAAGATACAATCACCTCATTCAGGATGGGTTTTAATCCTATTACTAGAATTTTTTATGAAGAATGAAATACAAACAAAGAGAGAACTAGACGCCAAAATTAATGAAACTTAGAAGAAAAGGGTGAAACCAGCAGATGCCGCCATGTGCCTGACTATGTGGCAGAGGAGCCAAGGATCACCCTTCAGCAGGCAGTCTTTGGGAAGAAAGCATTGCCTTGAGGATGACTTGATATGGATATTTCCTGGACTCTAACTGTGATTGAACAAATTCCCATTGTTAAAGTCAACCTATTTCATCATATTTGCTTGGAGCAGCCTAGGAAACTAAAATTCTCCATTAATTATGTTACAGTCAATGTATTTCATCATTGTTTTGTAGATTTTAGCATAAAGATACTGCACATATTTCATGAGATTTTTACCCATTTACTTTTTATGGTGCTACCACAAGTGGTTTTGTTTTTGTAATTTTATTTTTTATAATCATTGCCAATATAAGGAAATACAATTAAGTTTTGTCTATTAACCTTGGATCTTTCAACTATGCTAAATATGCTTAATAAATTTAGGAATTTTTAGCAGATTCCTTGTGATTTTACGCTTAGGCAAAGACATCATCTTCGAATGGAGACAGACTTACTTCCCCTTTCCAAAATATAGGACTTTTTTTACCCTGTTCATTGCTTTATTGTAGGAGGACTTCCAGTACAACATTGTACAAGAGTGGTGAAAGAGGATATATTTGCTTTCCCCCTTATTTCAGGGGGAAGCATGCCTCTCACCATTAAGTGTGAGGATAGATACAGTTTTTGGTTGATGCCCTTAATTTTAAGGAAATTTCCTTTAATTCTTAGTTTGCTGAGAGATTTTATCATGAATGAAGTGTGAGTTTTGCCAAATGCTTCCTCAGCCTCTGTGGAGATCATATTGTTTTCTATGTACTCTTTTAATGTGGTGTAGCAGTTTGGCATTATTTATGAATTCCAAAAATAGATATTGGATTATATTTGTAAACTGGTCTGTTCCTCTGGATGTGATTAAATTATGATTAGGGCTTTAATTGGGCCACATCAGTAGGGCGTTGAGTCCCTGCCCCTTGTGGGTGGGGACTCAAAATTAAAGGCATGGCAAAGGACAGAGTTGGAGTTTTGATTTTGGAGTTCTGATGCACAGTTTTAATGCTGGAGCCTGGGGAAGCAAGCACACAGAGGAGCTTAATCGTGAGGAAGGAGAGAAGGCCCCGGGAAAAGAGACGAGCTGATCGCCTATATTCTAAAACTGGTCTTATGGACAGAGGCAAAGCCTAGACAGCCTCATAGTCTACAGATGAACTTGTGGAGATAGCAGAGGAGCTGAGCCCGGAGACAAGCAAGCCCCGGGAAGAGAGAAACCCAGGAAGCCGGAACCCTGGTAGACGTCAGCAGCCATCTTGCTTCAACACATGGCAATAAATAAAGTTTGGTGAGGGAAGTAACTTATGCTTTATGGCTTGGTAACTGTGGGGTTCTGCCCCCAAATAAATACTTATGAAAGCCAACCAATTTCTAGTATTTTGCATTAGCTCCCCTTTGGCTGGCTAATACATGTGGTGAATTACATTTATTCAGTTTTGAATGTTAAACCAACCATGTATTTCTGAGATGAACTACACTTGATTGTAATGTCACCCTTTTCATATATTGTTGGATTCAATTTGCTAATATTTTATTGAAAATATTTCCATCTATGTTCATGTTTGATGATATTCTGTAGTTTTCTTTCCTTATATAGGTATTTTTAGTATATGGGTAATGTTAGTTTCATTAAATAAATTTGGTTGTGTTCTCTTTTCTTGTGTATTTGTCTTTGTGTTCTGGAAGGTTTTTAAACTAGAATTTAATTTCTATACAGATATAGTGATATTGGTTTAGTCAGTTTTTAAACTTTATTTTTAGAAAAATATTAGTTTTACAGAAAAATCATAGTGGGTCCCCATATTCTCCTTCCACTAAACACACACATCATTTCCCCTATTATTAACAACTTGCTTTAGTGTGTTACATTTGTCACAATTGATGGAACAAAACTGATTCAGTAACAGTAACAAAAGTCAATAGTTTATATTACGGTTCACTCTTTTTTAGTGTGTTGTTGCATTTTTTTTTCAAAGAATTAATTTTTCATCTAAATTGATTAATTTGTGGGCATAGAACTATTTATAGTATCTCTTTAATCATCTACTTGATGTCTTTGGCGTCTATGATTTTGTCCCCTCCTCTATTCCTGATGTTGCTAATTTGTGTCTTCTCTCTTTTTAGGGGTGCTGGTGGCGACACAGTCTAGCTACAGGTCGTTGGGAGACAAATTTCTATACCTCTCTTGAATTTCTGCACATCTTCTTTACATAGGCAATGTGAGTTCTTCTCTGGGCTATCTTGATCAGAAAAGACAAGAGGGCCTGGATCTAACAGTTATTGAGAGCCTCCCAATGACTATAGACATTTGCTTATATTATAGTATAATAAAACCTAATGACACATTTCTGCTCTGATCTGAAAGCATTTCCTTACATTCCAAACTAAAGATAAGCTCTATTTCTTTCTCTGTCTATAGGGTATGGTGTGCAGGTGAATGTCTGTACAGCAAACAGCCTTGGAAGTAAAAGATAGTGTCTCATTCAGGGCAGAAAGTAGATTTGTTTGGTGACCAGTATAATGAGAATAATGTTGCTCTCCTAGGAATAGCTTAACAGGTGTGCTTGCATCTCCTCTGAAATAAGAGGACTTCTTAAGCTCAGGGCTTCTCAGCTGTGACATTAACTCATTCCATGACCAACATCCACCTGGGCTGCTCCCCTTCACTCTGTGGGACTTTGGGCACAAGGGGCATCCATGTGAATAAACCATTAGCTGCCTGCTGTGCTGTAGGTAATTAATCTCTTGGTTGCTGACTCAGAAATCTTGGGTCTTCTGCCAGCATCTTTGAAACCATGGCAGACTATCTCATTAGCTTGCAAGTGAGATAAAATTTCAGACCATCCAGAGTTATACAGAGTTTCCAAAAGATGGGATGTCGTGAGAGACATGGCATTCTGGAAAAAGAAATGGTGAATGCTCTTTGTGGACCAGGGTAGGGAATGTGATCAGGCTCCCTGGTACCCAGTTGCAAACACTCTTACCTAAGTGTTGGCTGAAGAAGGGGACACTTCTAATGTCCTACCTGGTAACAATTCTGAGTTGCGAGAGGTAGGATTGAAACAAGCCAGCAAATGGTGTTTCGGTTGTTATCCATTCTCCCCCAGGCAGGAAGAAGAAATGAACGATGGTAGCTGCTGAGTCAGAGTCTCCAAAGCTGAAATCATGTCAACAAAACTTTATAAAGCAGAATTCAGCAAACTGCAAACCACTTGCCAAATCTGGCGATCTACCTTATTTTTGTAAGGCTCGTGATATAAGAATTTTATTTTTAAAAGGTTGTAAAAGATGAAAAAGAAAAGGAAGCTGAGATTATATGTGTACTACAACACCTAAATATTTATATTCTAACACTTTATGGAAAAAGTTTGCCAACACCCTTTGGGTTGACAGAAAACATGAGACCTTCATTTGGTTGAGACAAATATGCCTTGCTTAAAGACATGCTCCCCCTTTACTCTGTTAAACACTATGAGGAGTCTGAGAGGTTACCCTATTTGCGAGCTAAGTTTGAAGTTTGCCTGCCATAGTAACACTTAAAGAAATATCTGGTTCAGGGAATTGGGCTGCTTATTAATCATAGCACAAATAACAGCCAAGGTAGCATCTCGGCACTGGTTCCTCACTGCCCAACTTCCCACAGGACAACTTGATGCAGACCAGGAGTTCACTCAAGCATGCAGTGGGGTGGCACCGTAGGAGAGGGACCCCAAAATCATGAGACTTAGAGCTTATATAGGGGTGGCTGGAACACTTGCCCACTCTAACCTCTGGACAGAGAAAGAAAGGAAGCTTAGCTTTACTTTGAAATGTAAGAAAATTCTTCCAGGTGAGAGTGTAGAGGTGTCCTAGGTTTTATTACACTAGTATATGAACAAATGTTTTGGTCATTGGGAAGATCTCAATCACTCTGTTAGATCCAGGTCCTCAAGTCACCACCCTACACAGTTCCATGAGGGGAAGGGACACTACTCACAAGAGTTGCTCAAAATGTTGTAGAGTGTGAGGAGGAGTCAAGGCTGTGAGCATGGAGCAGAAAGCACAGGGTCCCTGAGCCCATACACTCTTTAGAAATCAGGAAGTATATGGAGGAGGCAGCAATGACCTTGGGCTGAAGAGCCAAAGGAGCAGAGAACCTCCCCACTGCCTGGCTTTCCTTACAAGCTAATTGCCCCCTTGCCACTGCACACCCATGATTCTAGCCAGGGACGGTGTAATCTATTGACATCTATTTCTATGTCTCCTGACATTCATGTGCTAACCTCCTTGGTTAGAGTTGGTCAAGGTGCACAGCTGAGGAAGGAACTTAACGTGACCTTGTGGGGGAACCCAATGACCCTATTCAATGTAGTACTTGTGTTGCTACTACATCTGAACATATTATAGGAATTATATGTCATATGCTTGTACTTCTCTATCTCATAAATGCCAGAGGGTAAGAGTCATATGTAGAGAAGTGGTAGTGGGACAAATGCCACTGTCATTTGTGACAATTGGATGGGTCAAGATTTAGAGCCCATGTCTCTATCCTCTGAGGTACAATGTTTTGACCAGATAGATGATATCCTTCTGTTTGGCAAGTGAGATCCTCAGTAGTGACATCCTTGAGAGTGAAATTATCACACCTCTGCCAGCAAATGGCAAGGCTGATAAACCTCAATAAAATTCAGAAGTGTGCTGGCCAAGTGAGGTCTCTTGAATGTATTCACAGCACTCAATCCTTCCATCTGTCAAGGAAAAAATTGCTATGTCATTGGCCCATCCCACCACAAAAAGGAAGGCCAGCATATCATTGGATATAGATGTAGAGATATTGATATGTTTATAAATATATTTTATATTATATATATATTTTTATTTCTCTGCTCACAAGTCTACCTTTCCATTTATTTCAAGAATTTTCACTTTTACTATGTACGACATGATTATAATAGCTTCTACATTAAAATATGTGTCAATATGGTGATGGTAACACAATATTGTGACTAATACCACTGAATTATACACTTAAAAATGTTTAAAGTGGGATATTTTGAATTTTATATATATAATCACAATAAAGAAAACAAAAAGTCAAAACAAAAACAAACAAAAATATCTAAATATAAAAGTGTATACACTATAGCCTTCTATTCGTATGTTTCAAACAGACAACTCTATGGAGCTAGAAGCTGGGGAGTGTAGTTTATTAAATGGGAGGAAGCAACAGTCCTTGGTTCTGGCAATGTTCTATTGATTGACATGCAGGTTGGTTGCAAGAGAGTGTCCACTTTGTAAAAATTTATCTAGTAGTATAATTATGACTTGTGCACATTTCTGTATATAAACTTCATTAAGGGGCCGGCTCGATAGCCCAGTGGATAGGGCGTCGGCATACCACATGGGAGGCCCTGGGTTCGATTCCCGGGGACCTCTCTTAGCGGGCAGACCGCCTTGAGAATGGCAAGCTGCCATGGGCGGGCCAGAGCCGCCATGGGCAGGGCAAGAAGCTGCCGCGGACAGGGCAAGAGCCGCCACGGGCAGGGCAGGTCGCCCGCGGATGGAGCGCAGTCAGCCACCCGCGAACTGAAGCAAGCGCCGGCCGTGATCGGACCCAGAGACCGCCCACAAGCGGGGAAAGCCGCGCCTGCGCAGTGATCATTCTCAGCGCGTCGCCGCAGCGGGGGGAAGGGGAGATATGTAATAAAATAAATAAATCTTTAAAAAAATAAAATAAATAAATAAACTTCATTAAAACTCTACTTTAAAAAATCTTCATTAATGTGGGATTTGCAGTTTTCATTGGTCATTTTGCTGGGTTTTGGTATGTAAAGTAATTTTGGACACTTTGTATCTTGGACATTTTGAATATCCGTTAGGAGACTCTTTATTCTTTTAAAATCCTGTGGGGAATCTTGATATCTTTTTGTATATTTGTTTGTTTCAGTAACCAATAAATTTAGTTAGGCTCATTTCATAATTCTGTCTGACTTTCAAAAGTGGTGATTCCCATTTAAGTTCAGTTCTCAAAACTTGTGCCATGCTATTTGGCTCTACCCTATGCACATGCCATTTAGGTATTAATATGGAATTTGGACAGTGGTTTATATCAGGGATCAGCTTTTTCTTTTCCTAGAAATGCTTGGCTAGTAAATATTTTAGGTTTTATAGACCATGTACAGTATCTGTTGCAGATTCTTTTTTATTTGCCTGGTTGACTATTTTACAGCCCTTTAAAATTATAAAAGACATCTTCAGGTCAAGTGCTACACAAAATCCGTGCACAGTCTGGATTTATCCTTGGGATGTAGTTTTCCAATCCCTAGTTTATAGAAAGTTCTGTTCTCAAAGCCTTTGTGATGTTTCCTTAATTCTGTTTCACGGGTGGGAATCTCAAGACTAAGCCAGAAATCTCTTTCAGCCACACATACAATTAGAGGATCAAGGACACAGAGCTCTCTCTCTGCTCATGGAAATTTCCCCCATATTCTCTCAAACCCAGGAGCCACTTTTCTTGCTTTTTCTCATCAAATATACAGATTTCTCTGAGTCTAACCCCTGCTCCCAAACAGTTGCACATTTCTTCACCAACTGAATCACATTTGCAAAAAAAAAAAAAAGGTGGGTGGGGAACATAACAGGGCTTCCTCCCACACACTTTGGCTAACATAGACCCTTCTTCCTGGTTCCTCTGGCCAGGAAGTACATACGGGTGTTCTCTCGGGGCTTTAGCAGTGCAGTTTAATGAAGGGTGCTGCCTTTAGCCTGACAGCAAGAAAATATTGTAGTACCGCTAGCTCTCCAGTTTGTAGAGGCAACTTTTTCTGGTTCTCTGGCTAGAAAATGGAATTTTTATGCCATAATTTTTGTTTTCCAAAACTGTTACAGAGTTCTTTAACTTGGGTTACCCTTGGGAGAAGAATGAAGGGAAAAAGAAAAAAATAGCAAACTCACTACCATATGGGTCTTTTTACAATTTGGCCTCTCTGCCTGCTATTGCTCACTTTGTAGAGTTCAGGGTTTTAGTTGCAATCAGTGGAAGGAGAAGGATGGAGTGGGTCTGCTCCATCTTCACTGATATCAGCTGTCTCCATGTACATTCCTAATAATTCTTTTTCCATGTTTCACACATGCCTGACTCATGGATTTTGATGCTTGCATTTTGAAGGTCCTTCCATTTTGAAATATGTAAAGGATGTAAAAGAACCGAATTAATTAAATATTTTAGGAACTAGGCATTTTTCCAGTTTGCATACAAAATATTTTGTCAATTCAAATCTCTTACATCCTTCTACATAAAAATGGACTTCATGTGGAGATTTTTATTAAAATTTACCTTACACAATTATAGACAAAAGAAAATTGCAAAAGTCTGGCAATATTTAGAGTCATAAATTACATTTAAAACTGAATTTGTGTCTACTTTTGTTATGAAATACCTGTATTCTGATCACACACAAATGGGAAAGATTGCCCATTTGATTTCACAGAACACAGCAAAACAAGAATTTGATCCTGAGAAAATATGACAGCAAAATGTCTAGTTTGGTGGCTTCATTAGCTATTACATTGTCATCCTTTCTAAGAGATGGGTCCATGTTACATACCATCATCAATGGAAGGAATAATTTCTGGCATTAAATTGAGTTGGACATGAATAA
>PVKH010030273.1:0-12516 GCA_004027955.1 Chaetophractus vellerosus | reverse complement strand
AGGGCAAAAAGCTGCCACGGACAGGGCAAGAGCCGCCATGGGCAGGGCAGGTCGCCCGCGGATGGAGCGCAGCCAGCCACCCGCGAACTGAAGCAAGCGCCGGCCGTGAACGGACGCAGAGACCGCCCACAAGTGGGGAAAGCCGCGCCTGCGCAGTGACCACTCTCGGTGCGTCGCCGCAGCGGGGGGAAGGGGAGATATGTAATAAAATAAATAAATCTTTAAAAAAAAAAAAAAAGAAACTACCAAACTATTTTCCGAATTGGCTATATCATTTTGAGTTCCTATCAGCAATAATGAGAATTTTAATCTCTTCACATCCTTGTTAGTTCTTGGTAATACCAGTTGTTTTTTTTTTTAAGTCACTCTGATAAATTGTCTAAGGATATCTCATTCTTGTTTTAATTTGCATTTCTCTTATAACTAATTATGTTGATCATGCATGTTTTCATTTGCTTCTTTACCATCTGTAAACAGTGTCTTTTGAAGACCAGAAAATTTTACTTTAATGAGATCCAGTTTACCTTTTTTTTTTTCTTTATGGTTAGTCCTTTTTGTGTTCTAAAAACTCTTTGACTCATGTTCAGTTTGTTCTCTTTAAATAATATGGCTCCGTGAACACATAAATCAAGAATGTGGGAAATGCTTTGTCTGTATAGCCTCTGCGTCATAAAATCACCATTAGATGGCAGGAGTTGGCCCTTCCAGAAGGAAAGGATAGTGCTATTATAGAATTTATATTTATATATATTATACAAGTAATATATAATTATATTATAGAAATTATAAAATTGTGCCATCATTTGGGACCTGGATCTTTAAGAAGGTACTCATTAACAAAGTCTAATTTTTGTTGTCTTTTCTTTCAGTGGTGGGATCAGCAAGTTGATTTTTATCCTATTTTCTTGCATCATTTGGCACAGTTTGTGCCAGAAATTTATTTTGCTGAAATGGACCCAGACTTGGAAAAGCAGGAGGAGAGTGTACAAATGTCAATCTTCACTCCATTAGAATGGTACTTATTTGGAGAAGATCCAGATATTTGCCTAGAGAAATTGAAGCACAGTGGAGCGTTTCAACTTTGTGGGAAGGTTTTCAAAAGTGGAGAGACAACATATTCTTGTAGGTAAGAATTAGAAATTTACCATTCGGTATTTTGTAGCTATTTCTTGATGTACTTTTCTTGGTTTATTACTATTTATAGTATATATAACCCCACTTAATTAACTTCCTTTTATTTTAGTACACCTTGTTTTTCAATATATCACTTTTACTTAAAAAGTTCTCGTACTTTTTCTTCCTGTTTTCCCAAAGTATGTAAGTGATAGATTTTTTTCCCCCTTGCTTATAGTCCACATGCTCTTATTGAAACTTTTGGGGCCAGACATATTTCAGAATTCCGTATTTTTCAGATTTTAGAAAGGTAATACAGTGCTTATATTGTATATTATCTAATTTCCTCAACAGAGTCAGGGCAGGATCCTTTAACCAAACACAGCATTTCTGCAAGAAATCTATGTTTATTCATAGCAAGTAGTAAAAAGAAAATCTTTAGTCTTGTCTTAGTTTGCCAAAGGGCTGCCAATGCAAAATACCAGAAATCTGTTGGCTTTTATAAAGGGTTTTTATTTGGGGTAAAAGCGTACAGGTCCAAGGCCATGAAAAGTCAGACTCAAGGCACCATAAGAGGTGTTTTTGCACCAAAGTCAGCTGCCACTGACTTTGAAGCAAGATGGGGTGATTCCTGGCTAGTCTCTGAGTTCCCCTGCAAGTGTCCTCTCTTAGGCTCAGCTGCTCTGTTTCTTGCTGATTTCAGCTGCAAGCTGGCATAGGGCTTGTCTCTTTCCAGGCCTCCTATATCAGTCTCGGCTGTTCTGCTCTCTTCACAATTTCAGCTGTAAGCTATCAGGCAAATGGCTCATCTATTCCCAGGACCTTAGCTGTTTGAGCTTCTCCTTTCTGTCACATGGCAGGATCAAAAGTGACAGTGCTCGCTCTTCCTGTGTCTGAGTGAGTGTCCATTTATATCAGACCCAGAGAGGGGGCAGTGACTCAACCTGAGTTACACCATACTGACACAGTCTAACCCAAATCCCTAAAGCAAGCCTATCAAGTAATCCAATCACAGGCTCCTCAGCTGAATTTAATGCAATCAAAGGAGCTCACACTCAGAGAAATAGATTTGTTTATAATCTTTCTCTTTTTGGGATTCATAATATAATTTCAAACTGCCCCAAGTCTCATGTTTCGTTCACAGCATTTTTTTGCTATCGTGGGATTTGGTGCCAAACCTAACCCACTCCCCCAAACACACATACATACACACACACATCTCAGTTTTCAGGACATTTTGGAATTTAGAATTGTGGCTAAGGGATTGTGGACCTGTGGGAGCAATTGGAATCTAGTTGAATAGAGAAGGCTAGTGGTAGGGAAACCAGTTGCAACTTTAGGTTTTTTGCCCTTTGTGACAGTAGTTGTCTTAAACAGTGTGGTAGCACACAGAATCTTTATACTCCCTGCTCTTGCCCGAAATTTTCAACCTTTGGATCTTAGCAGCACTTTTAGTTTTTCTCTTTTATTAAGAGGCCATTTAGATTAGGATGTGAATTTTGAGACTTTGTGAATGCCGAGAATTGTTTTTAGCTTCACTTTAGTACTAGGTTTGACTGGTTTAGGTGTAGTTAGTTGTTTAAAATATACTTTCTTAATCCTATTCTTTTTTGAAGGGAAAAATCAGCTTTTGCATTTTATGTACTGTTTTGCAATATAGCATCATAAGGTTCACTTGCCTTCTTAGATGTTTTTAGCTGAAGGCCAGTCAATTTCAACTAAAGCAAAGTAGTCATTTGTAGACCTCATTTCCCAGAAGTGTCACAGACAGTTTTGATTGTCACAACTTGGGTATGGTACTGGCATCTAGTGGTTAGAGGCCAGAATTGCTGCTAAACATCCCACAATGCACAAGACAATCTTACCCCTGCCAACAAATAATTAAATGGTCTAAAATGTAAATAGTCTGAGGTTTAGAATTTCTGCTTTAAATAGGTCATATAGATCATACATTTTTACAGAATATTATTGGGCAACCTTCATTTACTTTTTTTTTTTTTAAGATTTATTTATTTATTGTCCACCCCCATTTTTGTTGTGCGCTTGTTATCTGCTCTCTGTGTGTGCTTCTGTGTCTGCTTGTCTTCTCTTTAGGCAGTACCAGGAACTGATCCTGGGACCTCCTGATGTGGTAGAGAGGTGTTCAATCTCTTGTGCCACCTCAGCTCCCTGGTCTGCTGTGTCTCTTATTGTCTCTACTCTCTATCTCTTTTTGTTGTGTCATCTTGTGCCAGCTCTCTGTATGGGCCAGCACTCCTGCACGGGCCAGCACTCTGTGGGCCAGCACTACGTGTGGGCCAGCTCTCCGCTCAGGCCATCTCGCCATGCGGGCCAGCTTGCCTTTCACCAGGAGGCCATTGAACCCTGGACCTCCTGTATGGTAGACCGGAGCCCAGTTGCTTTAGCCACATCCATTTCCCTTCATTTGCTATTAACCTTTTAAAATTCATTTAAAAAAATGTCCCAGCTCTATCTTTAAAATTATTTTTAAAAGTCTTTTTAAAAAATGAGCTCTTCTAAATAAAAATATTTAAAAAATTAATCCTGGGGGGCCGGCTGTAGCCCAGTGGATAGGGCACCGGTACACCACATGGGAGGCCCCAGGTTCGGTTCCCGGGAGCCTCTCCAAGTGGAGCAGACCACCTTGAGGGGGCAAGCCGCTGTGGGCGGGGCAGAGCTGCCGTGGGCAGGGCAAAAAGCCGCCATGGGCAGGGCAAAGCCGCCACGGGCAAGGCAAGTCGCCCATGAGCAGAATGGAGCTGCCCGCGAGCAGAGCAGAGTCACCTGCCAGTGGGGCAAGCCGCCCGCGAGTGGGCAAGGCCGCCACTCACTGGTGAGCTGACTTGGCGCATCGCCGCATTGGGGGGAGACAAAGCAAACACAGAAGAATGAAAAAAAAAATGAACACAGCAAGAACAAGCAGAAGTGGGGGGGATATGTAAAAAAAAAAATTAATCCTGCCTTTTATACTAATTAAAATTTTTCTTAATGTCTCCCTGAAAATGTTAAATGAAATAATACATTTTATTTTTTATTTTTTTATTTTTTTTGTTACATATCCCCCCCTTTCTGCTTGTTCTTGCTGTGTTCATTTTTGCGTTCTTCTGTGTCTGCTTTGTTTCCCCCCGTTGTGGCAACGTGCCAAGTCAGCTCACCACACAGGTGGCTTGCCCCGCTCGCGGGCAGCTCTGTTCTGCTCGTGGGCAGCTCTGCTCTGTTCGCGGGCGACTTGCCCTGCCTGTGGTAGCTTTTTGCCCTGCCCACGGTGGCTCTGCCCCACCCACGGCAGCTTGCCCTCTCAAGGCGATCTGCCCGCTTGGAGAGGCCCCAGGAACCCAACCCGGGGCCTCCCATGTGGTGAACCGGTGCCCTATCCACTGGGCTACAGCCGGCCCCCCTTTTATTTTTTTGAAATAATACATTTTAAAACTTGTTATTAGAGGAGAGATTAAGAGTAATTTTTCTCAATCATTCAACAAATATTAATTGAATACCTGCTATGTGCTAGATATTGTTCTTTATGTTCTTGTACATAATAAATAAAAATCTCTGCCCTTATGGTTTATATTCTGATGAATTTTGTCCTTGTCCAAGCCTCATTTACCAATGACCAATCAATGTTTGTAAAATATTTTTATAAATGTAGCAGAATGAGATAATGGCAGATAATGAAAAAAAAAAGCTGATCAATTGTAATTTAACAGTTTGAAACCAGGTGAAGGCTCAAATTAATGATGATTTAAGGAACAAAACCAAACATCCAAATTTACACATTCAGATGTGTAAATGAGAAGTTAAAATTATGCTTACAGTGTTATCTTTGTTCAAAATATTTTTGGAATTCATTTTTTTGTAATTTTTTATACCCATAAAATTTATTCATACCCAGAAAAATTATTCACATTAATTTATAGTCATATCTTAAGCATAAGAAGGAGTCATCTAAATTTTGGAATCTAATTTTTTATCTTTTCCAGGGACTGTGCAATTGATCCAACATGTGTACTCTGTATGGACTGCTTCCAGAATAGTGTTCATAAAAATCATCGTTACAAGGTATGAAAATAGATCCATAAAATCTCTGGATTAGCAGGAATCTGATGATCCCCTAGTCCAAATTCTTGACAAATATTTGGATTTCTGTTATAACAGCTCTCATCTGTGGACCTTTAGCCTTAGGTTAAACGTATCCAGTGATATGACATCCACTTCCTCAAGGGACAGCAGCCCCTTATGTTTTTTCTTTTTTTTCTTTATTGTGAGATACATCATTTTTATACAAAGGATGTTATAAAACATAGGAACAATTTAAAGAGTAACTATAAAGCAGACAGCTGTATTACTTCAGTCAAGAAATACAATATTGCCAGCCCTCAGAGGCCTCCTGTTTGTCCCTTCTGGAACATAATCCATCATTCCCTCCTGAATGTAACCTCTCTCCTGTGTTTTGTGATAATGGTTTCCTTGATTTCCCTTTTAGCTTATCACCTAAATCATATCAAATAGTTTTGTCTATTTTTAGTAAATGGAAACATACTGTGTATTTTTTTTGTGGTTGTTCAGTAGCTTCTTTCACTCAATACTGTTTTTAGTTGTAGTTTGTCCTTTGGTCTTATAGTGTTCAATAAACCAGATTGTCTTTATTCATTGTGCTGTTAATAGATATGTGGATTGATTCCAATTTGGAGCTATTATGAACAGTCCTGCTATGAACGTTTCTGTTTGTGTATTTTGGTATACATGTGCAGGAGTTTCTGTAGTGCCTATATCTGGAATAGAATTGCTCAGTTCTAGGGTATGTAGAGCTTTAATCGTACTTGATAATGTCAGGCTGTTTTTCAAAGTGGTTATACGAACTTATAGACTCTCTGATAGTATATGAGTATATTGCTCCACATTCTTGCAAGATTTGGTTTTCTCAATCTTTTAAATTTTAGCCAGTCTGGTAGGTATATAATAGTATTTCATTGTAGTCTTCATTTATATTTTCCTGATGGCTGTTGTGGTTGAGGACTTTTTCTTATCTGGATATATTTTTGACAACCTTATTATTTTGAACTGAAATGTACTTCTCAAATAATAGTGTTGGGTCTGTACTCTGGGCTTAGACAGACATAATAATTGATGTTTTTCATTGTACATATAACATGCCTAAAGTCCAGTGTTCTAAAGTTATGTAGAATATATCTTCCCATAGATTTGAAAGTGCTGCTCATATTTATAGAGGGCTTCAACATTACTGCTTCCATTTCAGGGAGGGAAGGGCTCTAGTTATTATCATTATTATTGTACATAAGAAAAAAATAGATCAGAAGTCTGTGATCTAGTGAGGTTAAAATGTTTTCCTAAGATTGTAGAGTTAATAATCAATGGAATTTACAAAGTTGACCATTAGTTATATCCCATATTTCCTGATCATCTCCATTAACTGTGTAGATTATAGTTTTTCTTATGTTAGAAAACTCAAGAAAAAAATGCCAGAGTAGAGGCTAGGAAGAAATTGTTAATTTCTTCTCATTTTTTTTTTTCCTTTGGGAGACTAATGAGGAGATATGCTAGAGGTTTAAGAACCGAGTTTTCAACTTTCTCATATTTAAAGATTCCTGAGCCTATTGTTCCCAAACTTTAGGATTTTGTGGGCCAGTACAATTTCAGAAAAAAATTTGGGTGTGATATGAAGTTTTCAAGATTTCATTTGCAAAGTAAGTTCAATTTAAAAACCAGCAAACAAAAAAACAAACATTCCCCTAAAATTTTTGTGTAACATTTATATAATTGATGTATCCTAAAAAAAATAATAATAATTAATTAAAAAATTTAAAAAAACTATTACATTTTGGGATAAAACAAACAAACAACAACAACAACAACAACAAAAACATAAAGAGCAACCAAAAGAAACCTCCTACCATCTCCTATCATTTTATAGGAAAAGAGATAATTTCAGAATAAAGAGAAGTCCTTTAAGTTGAATACCTGTAGTTCTATGAAAGAGCTCACCACATTGCCCTTCCTTTCTTGATTTTTCTTCAGACTAGTAAAATTGTCTGTTAATTTTTGGGAATCTCCTCACTAAACTACTTTCAAGTATTTAATACCAGCCTGTATACCTACCACAAACACTCTTTTATGGAGTATCCTAAGAGTTTCCATCTTTAGGAATTTGGAGAGCTCTACTTGTTGCTTATACAGCTTACTCAGTAATCATTGAGCCATCACAAACATGGAATATTGTGTGACTAATAAAAATTATATTTACAAGCTTAAACAATAATACCTATCAAAAGTGAGTACAGGGGCCCGGCTGTAGCCCAGTGGATAGGGCGCCGATTCACCACATGGGAGGCCCCGGGTTTGGTTCCCGGGGACCTCTCCAAAGTGGGCAGACCACCTTGAGAAGGGCAAGCTGCCGTGGGCGGGACGGACCCGCCGTGGGCAGGGCAAAAAAAGCCACCACGGGCAGGGCAAAGCCACCCGCGAACAGAGCAGATCCGCCCGTGAATGGAAGCGGAGCCGCCTGTGAACGGAAGCAGACCTGCCCAAGAACAGAGCAGAGCCACCTGCATGGTGACCTGGCTCAGCGCGTCACCGCAACGGAGGGAGACAGAGCAGACACAGAAAAACGCAGAGAAATGAACACAGCAAGAGCAAGCAGAAGGGGGGCAGAATATGTAACCAAAAATAATAATAATAATAATAATAATAAAAATAAAAATAAAAAAGCACCTTTAAAAAAAAAGTGAGTACAAAGAGAATGGGATACTCTTGGTGGGAGAGTAAATTGATAGAACTTTTCTGAAATACATGTATGGAT
This sequence comes from Chaetophractus vellerosus, assembly GCA_004027955.1. Taxonomy (NCBI): domain Eukaryota; kingdom Metazoa; phylum Chordata; class Mammalia; order Cingulata; family Chlamyphoridae; genus Chaetophractus; species Chaetophractus vellerosus. The sequence goes on along the minus strand of PVKH010030273.1, from coordinate 4,589 downwards.
GCTGAAATTTTTAAAGAAAAGCAAGTATGACCAAAAAAATACAATTCAGATGAGTATTTACCACCAGGGTAGGTAAAGGAATGGGATTCTGGGTGATAACACAAAGAACTTCAACAGTATTGACAGTGTTCTCTTAGATTGGGTGCTGTATTCATGGGTGTACATTACATTGTTATTCTTTGTAAGTTTCTATACATTATAAATTCTATACATTGTATATCTTTTGTGTATTAAAACATTTCATTAAAAAATTGAAGCCATTCAAAAGGAAAATACAGGAAAAGATAAGAAAGGAAATGTGTTGCTCCAGACAAGAGTAGAGAAAAGGAGAGAAATGGCAGAGAAGACTCAAGATTAGATGCTATTTGTGAAGATAGGACCAAGGAAGACTGTTGTGGTAGCAGCAGGATAGTCCAAAGCAACTTTGAGGACAAGAGCATAACAAATATAAAACCTTGAGTTTGCTCTGCAGTATGTAATGTGATTCTTTGTGTCCTCAGATTTTCAGTAGTTTGCCCCTTAAAATAGCCTACTATAATTTCTGCATTTTCCTCTAAAAAAAAATGAAAACACACCTACTGTTAAAGATTATTTTGGACATACATAAATGTTTCCTTTATGACATTAAATGACAAAAGGGGATTACGTAAACAGTATATTTGTACATCTCTAATCAGAAAAAAAATCTGAATATTATTTCAAATGAAGTTTATGGAGTTATAAAAGAAAGAAAAATTTGTGTTATACTTTTAAATGGAAAAAGCAGAATAAAAAATTATGTATTCAGTTTTTGTTGTTTCTTTTTGAGCATATTGTATATATAATACTTAACTATAACTTTAACCATATATCTATTATTGGGGAATTTATTTGGATTTCATTTTTTAATGGTGAATAGTGTTGTAATAAATGTCTTTATGCATAAATCATTTTTCTACAGATAGGATTATTTCCTTAAGATAGGTTCTCTGAAGGGGAATTACTGGGTTTTAATCTGGACTTTTTAAGATTCTTAGTACATTTTTCCAAATTGTTTTAGGAAAGAGTTATACCAACTGTGCTGCAAGTTTCAGTGCCTAAGAACCTGCAGAAATCATTTATTTTTTTAATTTTTTAATTTTTTAAGATTTATTTTTATTTATTTGTATATCCCCCCCCTTGCTGTTTGTGCTGGCTGTGTTCCTTTTTGCTTTTGCGTTTTTCCATGTCTGCTTATCTCCCCCTGCTGCGTCAGCTCACTGCGTGGCGACTTGCCTTTGCCAGGAGGCCCCGGGAACCGAACCCAGGACCTCCCATGTGGTAAACCAGAGCCTAACCAATTGAGCCACAGCCGGTTCCCCAGAAATCATTTATAAGAAATCTTTTAACTTTGTTAACCTTTTAACAAACTTTTCAAGTGAACCTGAGTATAAAACTTTTGCTCTTATTTCCATTGAATTTATTTTGTCGATTGTTCTTATTTTTGTTTGTTTGTCTTTGCTTATTTTAAAAGGCTGAGTGTAGAATACGTCTTGCATTGCTACTTAATTCTGTTCACCAGTAGTCCTTTTGCTAAAGGTTCCCAATCATCTCTTGGTTAGGTAAAATTCATCCTCTACTACAGGAGTCAGTAAACTGCAGCCTATGGGCCAAAATCTAGCTTGCTCCCTATTTATGTATGCCCTCCTAGCTAAGAATGATTTTGATATTTTTAAATGGTTGAAAAAATAAAAAGAAGAATATTTCATAGTGTTTGAAAATTATATGAAATTCAAATTTCTTTGTTCATAAATAAAGTTTTCCTGGAACACAGCCATGTTCATTCAGTTATGTATTTACTGTAGCTGCTTATGCACTGTAATAAAGTAATTGTGACATACTCCATGGCCTACAAAGCCTAAAATATCCACTATCTGGCCCTTTATACAGAGAGTTTGCTAGCCCCTGCTCAAGTAGATTTCCCCAAAAAGGTCACATATGTACAGTGTTCCCTGAGTTCTTACATGACCAACATAGTATTTTTATAGCTTGACTGGAGATTATATCCTTGATTTGCATTTTCTTTCATTTTTGAAATGTTGCTCCACTGTTGTCTTGTTTTATATGTTATTTAGAAGTCTGATTCCAGTTTAAATATCTTACTGTTCTAATTTATCTCATTGTTTAGCCTGAAGGCTTTCAGGACTTTTTCCTTTTTCTTTATAGTCTAATGGTTTTACAGGATATATTTTAGAGTTGATTATATTGGGTGAAATTTTTTCCCCCTAGAGGATTACTTTCTTTTATTTACTTAGATAATATGCATGACAGTGACAATATTTACTATCATTTTTTGAGGTGTGGTACTGAATATGTTGCAGTCATTTTCCGACTTAATCCTTATAGCAGTCTTAAGAGGTAGATAGTATTCTTCTTTTTCTCTTTAGTTTCTCTTTTTTTAAATTGTGAAACATATATACAATGTAAACTTTCTGTCTCAGCTACTCCCAAGCATACTATTTAATAGCATTAAATCACAGTCACAACATTGTGCTATCCTCACCACCATTCCTTACCAGAACTTTCTTATCACCCCAAACAGAAACCCTACACCTCTTATGCATTAACTCCCCATTTCACCCCACCTGGTAACCTATACTCTACTTTCTTTCTTTATGCGTTTGCATATTCTAGTTATTTCATATAAGTGGAATTGTTCAGTACATGCCAATTTCTGTTTGGTTTATTTCACTCAACACGATGTCTTTAATATTCAGGGTAGTATCATGAATCAAAAATTAATTCCTTTTTATGGCTGACTGGGTGAATTTCTCAGTAATTTCTTTCAATGTGTAGATTCAGCTCTTTTGTGTTCAGAAAGTTTTCTTAGGTTACAATTGAAATTATTAGCTCTGTTCAGTTTTTTTTATCAGTGTCTCCATTTATACATATGTTAACTCTTTTTTGCCTGTTCTCCATTTCATCCACTTTTTCTTGAGCCATTTACAACTTTATCTCATTTTCCTTCTCTTGAATGTTTTCATACTTTGCTTCAATGCTATTTATTACATTTTTATTAGAGCTTATTATCTTGGACACTTTGTAATTTAAAATCTATTTCTGATATGATTTTCTCTTTTTCTTCTGTTTGTTCCCCCTGAGTTCACTCAAGTCTCATTTCATTATCTTTCTTATGTTTGTCCATTTCTTATCTTAGTTTTTGTATTTCTGATTCAAAGTGTTTTTTTCATATCCCTAGTTGCTTGTTTGAGGTTATGTGATTCAATATGGAGTGTTGTGATACAGTTTTCTTCAGCTTCATAATTTTTAATTTGCAGTTTTTGCCTTTTTTTTTTTACAGTAGTTTTGTATAGATAAGGAGTTTTTTTTTTCCTATTGTTTTTAATTTCGTGGACAGAGTTCTTAATTCAGGAGTGCTTTCATCTATCAGTTCTGCCCTCTTCTGTGCAGTTTCTTTTATAGATGGTGGTGGCGAGAGGAAGGAAAAGGTTGGCATGTCTTGTTTCTCTCTCATTTCTGCAGGATCTTTAAATTTCCTTTCGTATTTCCTTCTTTTCTTCACTCTCACATCTAGGAGTATCACCCTTTTCTATTCATTTGATTTTCCTCCAAAAACAATGTTTCTCTGTGGCTGCCAGTTCTCTTTCAAGTTCCTTCCCTGAATTGTGAACCACTAAATCCCAACCTATGTTCAATATTTTGTCACTTGCCATTGGTATCTCTTTTTGGGTGTGATTTTGCCTGTGCATCATCTAATTCCTCTGCACCCCTCTACTCTCTTTCATGAAATCTTTTAACCATCCCCTCCTTTGCAACCTGAACCTACAGGGTTGAAATAGTAGGCAGGGGAGTTCTGTTGTAACAGGTAAGTGGAAGATTTTGATATTTATTCTTTGTTTCCTAGTAATGCTGAAAATGTGGACCACATGTGGTTTTATTGCTGTCCTTCATATTATGCTTTAGGGGCAAGGTTTGGGAGGAGATTCAAAATCAGGCAACTGCTGTTGCCAGTTTTTTTTTTTTTCAGGAACATGGAAATGAAAAATATTGTGAATGTTTTAGTTGCTATTGGACAAAATTGTAGATGAAAGGACTTTATACATTTTAAAGTACTGTATAAATATCAGTGTCATGATAAAAAGGATTGTTAACTAGAAAATCACACTACTCAAGCATTATAGATTCTGTAGAGATTATTTTGCATACTTTGCAGTCTGCTTTTCTTCATGTGTACAGCCGTTTTTAAACTGTGTTAATTAAGAAATTAGAGTTCTGTGTCAAAAATTCATCAGTTTTGAAGGTCTGTTTTTGTTGTGATGAAGTATTCAAGGTTTTGCATTTTTTTGTTGGTATCTAATCATAATGGTTTTTGATATATCCAGATTCTTTTATGTTTTTAAAGGCAATTAAGGTTGAAATATTGGTGAACATTTATTATTTGATTCACCTTTATTATTCTTCCTTGTTTTATATTATGTGTTTTGTGTGTGTTTGTGTTTGAGTTACCAGGGCCAGGGATTGAACCTGGGATCTTGTATGTGGAAAGCTGGTGCTCAACCACGAGTCACATTGGCTCCTCTGAGTTGCTTTTTTAAAAAAGATTTATTTAT
>PVKH010030272.1:0-12511 GCA_004027955.1 Chaetophractus vellerosus | reverse complement strand
TTTCTCTCCGGGCTTAGCTTGTTTCCTTCACGAGTTCAGCTGAAGACTATGAGACTCTCTGCGTTGCGTCTCTCCACAAGGCCAGCTGCGGCTTATCCAGCGATCGGCTCACTCCAACATCAGAACTGCTTTTCAAATCTCCTTCTCCAAAAATCTCCTCTCTGCTTCTCTCTAATCTCTGCTTCTACTTGAGACCACCCCTACCGAGGGGTGGGGCTCAACGTCTCACTGACGTGGCAGTTAACGCCCTACTCACAACTCAATCCTGCCCAGATGAACAGACCAGTTTACAAACATAACCTAACTTATATTTTTGGAATTCATAATTAATTCAAACTCAAACCACTACAGGGGGTTGGAATTGCCACTAAATCTCAAGGATCATGAAAATATTGATTTCTCAGTTGAAAGGAAGTTGTATGTCCAAATTATATTTCATCATTAAATCTCTTCAAAAATCCTCAGCAATTGATTTCTTGCCTCTTTATGAATTACATCACTGCCAAGAAAATCATTTTATTGTAGATTTGATTTTAACTCTGTGACTAAATCTTGACTCCACTGTTACTAGATATGTCTTAGAGGACATTTTATATGATCATATAACATGCAGAGCTGTGCAGGAGAGAGTGTGGTCTACAATGTGAACTATGGTCCATGCTTAGTGGCAAAGCCCCAAAATGTGTATATCTACTGCAGGTGATGTGCCACACTAATGAAGGATGTTATGTGGGAGGTTGTGGGAGGTGTGGGAGGTGGGGCATATGGGTACCCCTAAAATTTTTGTGTAACATTTATGTAATCGATGTACCTTAAAAAAATTAATTAATTTAAAAAAATTTTAATTACTTATGAAAATAACCAATCTTTGATAGGATATTTAAAAATTATGCCATGATATAATGAATAGAAAATAAATTGCTTCTCTTAACATTAAAAAAATAATAAAATAAAAACTTGAAAAAAATTAATTAAATTAATCTAATTACCTGATCTATAAAATGGAAACAATGAAAATATCTACTTGATTGTATTGTTTCCTGAAGAAGAATGGCTAGGCTGTGGGAACAGTGTGTTCCCACCACCAGGTCCTTCATGGTCCCATCCATCCACAAATCCTGTCATAAAAGTCATATCCATAAGCAATATTGAGATTTTTGGGTATTCTGGCACGTCAGCCACCTTGCAAACTGTGATGGTTAATTTCATGTATCAACCTGGATAAGTTATTGTGTTCAGTTGTTTGGTCAAGGTAGCCCTGGCAGGACTGGCCTAATTTTTCCTGAGAGGATACTTTGTAAATGAATTTAAATCATTAGTCAGTTGATTGCATTTATGGCTGATTACCTCTATAATCAGCAAAGGAGATTGCCTTCAGCAAGGAGAGGAGACTCCTCATCCAGTCAGTTGGAGCCACAAAGGGAGAACTGAGAATTTCAGCAGTCAGAAATAAGAACTTCTATCTCTACTTGAAACAGTCAGCTTCAAGCTTCTGGAGAATTCATCATCATCTTTGTTGAGCTTCCCATTTACCACCTGCCCTGTAGAATTGAGACTTGTCAATCCCCATGCATGCATAAGCCAATCAATTCCTATAATAAATCTCATAATATTTATAGTTATATATATGTATATATATGTATACGTAATACATATTCTTGTTCTGTTTCTCTGGATAACCCCAATATACAAACCTTATTTCTCTGGAGAACCCCAAATACAAAGCTTGTTTCTCTGTGGAACCACAATATGCAAACCTTGACACTCTCTCTGAAGTAAGGGACTGAGTTTTATTAATTGTTGTGCTATTAGCATAGTGCCTGCCCCCAACTAGGCTCTAGATACCAAGCAATATGTATGAAAATAGTTTGCAAGCATAAAACACCATAGAAAATGGGTTATTATTTCCTTTGCTAAAGCAAACCATTTCAATTTTGCATGACTGTAATTGTTATATTTCTTCCACATTTTGACCTGAAATCTGCTTCTCTGTCTCTCTCTCTCTTCTATTAATTATTTTTTTTCTACCCTCTGGCGTCTACCAAATGATTAATCCTTTAATTGAAGGGACTAAAAATAAAATTTTTCTCAGTTAGAATAATATAAAATGTAAGGATTCACTTCTTGATTTCTCACAAGCTATTTTATGAACTAGGTCAATGTGTACCCCTTGCACACAAGCATGCAAGGACAACCTTACTACCTGTTCCTTTCTTTTATTTGCTCTGTGTTTTACTATAAACTAGACCACCAAACAAGGAGTGATTTGGGTTCCAGATATTCACACTTATCCTATGAGTTTTCAACCCTGTGACTGTTCATGTGGTTACCTGTACTGGGAATGTGTCCCTACAGAAGTGATCACTGGAAGGGTTTCCTACTTTTTAGGACTTAGCTTTTTATACTTCCACTTACTCTTTACTTCTTCCTAACAAAACTGTACATTCATAATTAACTAATTAAATAAATCAGGGATCAAGCACTGTGTTTCACTCTAGAGAACGATATTTAAGACAGTATAGACAGTTTCTGGTTTCTACACACACACACCATTTCCTTAGTGCCTGTTAACAGTGACAAGTCACAGTTAACAGTGACAAGTTCAAGTGTCCCCTCCTTGAACTTCAGTGGGATTTGGTAGATACTCAATGCCAAGTGGCCAGGGTTTAGATCTCAATATCCTTGATTTCTTAAACAACATACCACACTGGCAGAGACAGCCTTGGTGAGTCCTAAGAGAGATGAACATAGCTGGGGCACGGTTGGCAAATGAACACTTATTAGCAGTTTGGGTTATACCCCCAAATCCAAATCTAGTTCCAGCCTTTACAACTCATTAAAAAAAGTCCTTTTTCTGGACTAAGGATAAGTTTGCCTCATTCTTCTTTTTCTAGGAACATGAACTTTAGAGACTGACGTAAACTTTGGCAGAGATTATTATTGCAACAAACATCCACATTTTACTATATATTTCCCAGCCCTCATGGGCTTGATTATGTCATGGGCTTGATTATCTCCAACAAAACATAATCAGAAAGGATGTATTACTTCCATTCTGAGGCAGTTAAGAGTTGGTGTGACATTGCAATGACAGATATTGGCCATTATATATCTTCCAATAACCAGCAGAATTGTGTGGAAGAGAGTGTAAACTACAATTGTGAACCATAGTCCATGCTCAGTGGCAATGCCCCAGGATGCATATATCAATTGCAGTGAATGTGCCACACTAATGAAGGATGTTATTTATTTGGGTGGGTGTGGGAGGTGTGGGGAGCGGGGCATATGGGAATCCCTATATTTTTTGTGTAACATTTATGTAACCTAAGTATCTTTAAAAACATATATATTTAAAACAAATAAGTGCACTTGGTTTGACAAAAAGTTAATGTTATTTGTAAAAGAAAGATCTTAAAACTTAAGCAAATTTAAATATGAGGGTAAACGAATAAGGACAATTATATTTGGGATTAAAAATATTTTCCAAGCAAAAAAAAGAGTTTATGTGAAATTTGCTCATCCTCATTCTTTCTTTCATTCTTACGTCTGGAAACAAAGACTCAATGAGGGCAAATTTGTGATGTGGGAACCAGCCTGGGTTCTTGAGTCTTCTTTGAGAATATTTGCACAGAAATCTACTCAACCTGCATTACACTGTGATATGAGTTATAAATAAATCTTTGTCTTATAAAGTCACTGAGATTGTTATTCCAGCATACAGACTAATAAATCCACAAAAATAATACAAAAAATTAAAATAAAGCGAAACCTTATTTGTAATCTCCTGATTCCTGCATTAAAATTTCACCTACAACTTTGAGTGACCCTCCCTCCCTCCCTTTTTTTCTTCCTTCCTTCCTTTATTTTGCAGTGCTTAAACTTAGCTGGAGTATATCAAGCTGCCCCTGTAAGTCAGTGGGAATAATTAATGGTGTGATCAAAGTGCCATGTTTAGAATTCCCGGAATGATTTTTAGAAACACATAATATGTTAAGGAAATCAGTTGTGCATTTTACCATGATGAGATATATACCTTCGAATACCATCCAGTAACAATATTAAATCAGTGATTATAAAGGATAAATGTTTGGGATAATAAGAATATGATAGTCCTTGGAGCTGTGGAAACCATGTAAAAAGGTTTGCACATTGTCTGGTCCTCAATAGATGTAAATAAATGTTAACTGGATATTTCTCCTTCTTTCTATCTGTGTGTTACTGACAGTATTATTATGTCATTACAGAAACCAATTTTAGAGGCAGACCTGATTTTGAATTTTGGTCCTACTATTTACTAACAGTATGACTTTGATTTAGGTACTTGATTTACCTACCCATGCCTGCTTACTTTTCTTGAATGAGATAATGATACCACTTAAATTTTAGGGTTCTTGTAAGAATTAAGCAAGGTAATATATATAAATTGCTTAGTATAGAACCTACATATTTAAAACTTAAAATAAATCATATTATTGTTGAAGGTACATTATCATTCTCTTTCATAAATAAAATTTTCCCTTTTTATATGAACCATGAGGGTTGGAAGATAGAGTAATTTAGTTTTGGTGTTAAATTGCTAAATAGCATATGGTTAACATAGAAGAGTATTGATAATTACTATCCCAGAAAAATATAATGGTAAGTTAATTTTCTTATGAGATTTTTGTTAAGACTAAATTATATAATTCATATTAAATACTGAAAATAATTACCAGCACATAAAAATCACTTTAAAAAGATATATCTTTACATTTAATTTAATTTAATCCAATCCAGTTCAATTCACAGAATTATTATTGGATGCCTACTTGTGACTGGAGACAAAAATAAATGAATCACAAACATCTTGAAATACATTGTTATAGTAGTCCCAATGGTCGACCTTCTCACAATTCCCCTATTACACTAGGTGCATTTTATTTCTGGCTTTTTCCTTATTTGTGTTTTGTTAAAATTTGACAAAATTCAAATTATACAAATCTCAGGCTAAATACCATGATTATATTGTGAATACTTTGAATGCAACTACATTTTTTTATGTTTCATTCATAATACATAACATGCTTTTTCTCATTCAACAAGTGACTGTTTAATAAGAAAACAAATAAACAATTTACTGAATGAATAAAGGGCGGCAGTGTTTAACTCTTACAGATATAATTGTAATTGGCACTGACTGAATACACTGGCTCTTTCATACATGGGCCCATCAACCTATAGAGAGCAACAAACTGAATGGCTATAAAGTGCAACCCAAAATTATTCCTGATTAAAAACTTTCATTTTTATCCAGTACTTAGCAAGTTAATGATAAACTCCTCACTCTTTTATTCTTCATGCCTATTCATAATATGGTCTCAGTTAGCTTTTCTTAAGACAATTATACTACTTCTCTAAGTTTATCCTTTGCTTTCTTCATATTGTATAGATTAATACTTCTCCCATTTCAAGTGCTTGCACATCTCTTCCTCAAAAACCTGTGTCCAAGAAATTTGGAAGGGGTTTGATGATGTGTTATGGCAGTACCCATTTTTTACACAATCAGAATTAAACATAGCGAAGAAATTACTCCTCAGCCACCATGCTGTTGCCATTAAAAGGAAAGAGAAAGAGAAATTTCTAGAAGGCTGTGAAAGAGACAGTATGAAACATATGAGGTGATTCAATGCACACTGGTAGTCCATTTATTTTTTTCCCATACACTACAGATCCTCAGCAAGGAGATCATAAGTCAGCTGACAATGAAATAAAACTTTTCCCTGTCCCTCAGCTCTTACCAATTGGACCATTGAACAGGTCTTTGTTTTTATTGTTACCACCCTGTGCTGTGAGTATAAGTGACATTAACAATTAGGCAATTACAGGTCTGGAAGGAATTTGAGAATAAATCTAATCCAACATTCTTTCTCGAAGTAGGTTATGACATTCATTGCTTTTAGATGTCACAGGCCAGTATTTAAAGCTTTATCATTATTATTTTTGTTTTGGTGTTGTTATTTATTTGTGGACTTATTTCTTCAAGTAAATTTTATACTGAAGTTTTGAAGAAGGTACACCAAGAACCTTGACCTCTTGCTTTCCCATTAAACAAACTGACCCTTTTAGTGATCCCTGGAGCGCGATGGGTCCCTAAATCACATTGAAAAATTCTAATTTAGGCCACATTATATTTTGAGATGACCAATGGAAAAAAAAATTCCCTTGGAGTCTTTGTTATTGTTTAACCAATGAACAACTGACTTGCTATTTAGCTCTATTTATATTGAACATTTGAAAACTGTTATTTGCTACAAGTTAAAACCTTCTTATCCAATGACAATAGATGTAATGTATTTAAGAATACAGTTTTATTAATTAAATTACCCCAAATGTGTTTATTTAGGAGAGAGCTCTACCTCAAATGGTAAGAGAGACTGTTTTGTGAGCTCTCAAGTGCTCTCAGGAACCCTTTACACTTAAAAATACTGAGGACCACAGAAAGCTTTTGCATGTGTAGATTATATAAATCAGTATATACTGATTGAAAATTAAAAGAGAAACATTTGAAACACAAGAAGTCACAAGCACACATTTCAGTAGCTGCTAGAGCAATGATGTTGTCATACTTCATGCTGCCTCTGAAAAGCTTATAAAAGAATGAGAGTAAAAAGGCAATTGATTTCTTAATATTATTATGAAAATAGTTTTGAAATCCCATCCCTACTGGAAGGGTCACTGGGGATTCCTGGGGGACCTTGGGCCACATTTTCAAAAGAGTTGTCTCAGGATAATGTCTCAGGATAATATATTTAGAAAGCTCAGGCATAGAGATATATTTTGGTAATTAAATTAAGTGACAGGAGATGTGGATTGAAATAGGAATTATAATATATGTTTGTATAGGCAAGAAAAGTGGTGACTGGTTCTGTGGACACTGACCAAGAGTTCAGGATTCACCCCAGGGTGTCATTTTGCAAATATTTCTTAAAATAGCTTCTTAAATTCCCTAAGATGCTGAGCAATGTTTTAAACAATCTGTATCAGTGTAGATGCACATCACATCATGTTTCCAAAAGGAATTATCTTTTGGTGCAGTTTCCAAATGCACCAATACAGAAATATCCAGAATTTCCTGCTCTTTCACATGTCTTTTTTTAGAAAGTGTGAACAAAGCTGGAAAACAAGTGAACAAAAAACCCTATTCAAGTGATTTACATAAGGTCCCTGTGTTGTTGTTAATCAATATTATAGCAGAAATTAAGCTTCTTATTCTTACATTTCTTCATAAGGATAGTATTATGAGAATGTAAAAAAATAGAAATGATATTTATAAATCCCTCTGTTGGTAGAGAGCCTGGTATATTATGGAGGAATGAAAATACAAATGTGTTCTATTAGAGAAGATACTCTATGGGCAAATAATTTGATTTAGTCAAATTCTAATTTTAAAGCCAGCATTTAGCTTTGGGACACTGGGCTCCAATTATTGGTGCTAAAATATTAGTGTGCTTATATGTGAAGTTCATTAAACTCACTGGTGCACTTAGAGAAACACTTACTTCTAACTAAAGGTGTTCATCAATGCACAGTATTCTATTTAAAAATGTGTTTTTAAATCATTTTTCTCATAAAATGTTGATTTCAGTTCAAAGAAGTGTTTTGAGATATTCAAATGAGCAATTTTACATTGCAAGATTTTATAATATTAGGAAAATAAAGAGTAGTTTTCCTGCTCTGTTTGGTGGATTTATTAACCATTAGACTGGATGGAATCTGTGTTAGATGTCTTGACTGCTCCAAGCAAATCCTATGAAATGGCTTGGCTTAAACAATGTTTTGAGGCCATGAAAATGTCCAAATCAAGCGTTATCAAGGCAATGCTTTCTTCCCAAGACTGGCTGCCGGTGATCCTTGGCTACTCTGTCACATGGCAATGCACATGGTGGCATCTCCTGGTCCCATCCTTCTGTTCTGGGTTCCATTTCAGCTTCTTGCTTCCTCTGGCTTTCCTCTCTCTCTCTGTATTTATTCTATTTGATGGAGAGCAAGTGTAGCTCAGTGGTTGAGCTCCTGCTTCTCATGTAAAAGGTCCTGGGTTCATTCCCTAGTACCTCCTAAGGAAAAAGAAAAAAAGAAAGACTCTGGTAATAGAATTAAGAACCATACTGAAAGAGATGGGTTACACCTTAACTGAAGTAGCCTCAACAAAATGTCCTACTTATAATGGGTTTAAACCCACAAGAATGGATTAGATTTAAGAACATGTTTTTCTGGGATACATAGTTTCAAATCACCACAAATGACAAATCAAAAGAAACTTCTCTCTGTCTCTCATTTCTCTTCTTTCTTTCTCTCCTCCCCCTTTCTCTCCCCTCCTTCTCTCTTTTTCTTTTTTAAACAATTAGTGAGCTCAGAGAATATCTGAATCAGGAATCATTTAACAATAACCCTCTTAACTGCAGGTACATTAGTAATGCTACTTGTTTTTATTTAGGAAAAAAACAACAACAAACTCCTCTTTTAATCTCTTCTCCTATATTCCCATTTCTACCAATTTTCCTCTGAAATTTATTTAGTAACTTCAAAATTTCATTCATCACTTCCTTTTAGTGTGTACCCTTCCCTCCTTCCAAACTATTCAATATAACACTTAAAGACACACCTTGTTAGAAAGATTGGTGTTTACTAATGTAAGAAATACCCAAGACAGGAAGATTAGCACAATCAAAAGACATCTATGTTTAGATCTAAGAGATAGAAAATAACTAGACTGAAAAGAAAAGCATTTGTTTTCCAAGCAGAGGGAACTAAGTCCAGCAATGAGTATTGGCAAGGCCAGTGGGAGGAACTGAAATAGCTGCAGAGTGGAGATGCCTGCCTCACTCATTATGTTCCAGAAAAAATTAATTACTTGTAGTTTCCTGGAAAACATCATGTTGTTTCTTATCACATTACTGTTTTTCCCTCCTTCAACTATGCCCTCCCTAATCCCCAACGTTTCCTGGGTTATTGATTTGTATCCTTTAAGATTTATGCACAGGCATACATTTTGGGGAGCTGAGTTATAGCCTTCTCATCCATTCTTCCATTGTGCATCATCTTGGTTCTTTCACCATGTTGCATTCAATACTTTGTTTTGTAATCCTCCATTTACATTTCTATTGACTTCATTACCTTGTGCCTTATTCAGGTTTATGTCCTCCATATTGAAGCAGGATAAAATCGGGACTTAAGGAGGAGAGGCAGAAAATCATATGAGCTACACAAATACCACCTAATAAGAGATGCCGAGGCAACAGCCTGCTAACTTGCACAAGCAAGCAATCGAGGGCAGCGTGCAGCATTCACCCAGCAGCTGCGTTATCAGAGGCAGCTTTGGGCAGGAGGGGCACCACCACTGCCACCCACCCACTTTCATATCACATTGCACAGCAAATTCCAGCAGAGCTCATGGACAAGGGCCAGAAGCCAATCACCACCAGCAACACTTAGAAATCAAACCACCAAATAAATCTCCCCTACTTTGTCTCAAATACAGCAATCATTGCAGACACTAAGCCTCTATGATAGCCCATAAAACCAGGGACCCCAGAACAGAGCACAAGCTTCTCTACCTTGAGCATGCCCACACTCACATCTGAGTGTGTACTTTCTCGTTATTAAATTATTTTCTAACTTTCTTATAACTGTGGTGTGTCTCTGAATTCTTTCTTAGGCCACGACCAAGGACTTAGAAATCATCCCTGGCAATAATATTTAGCCCAATATTTTAAAGATTTTTCTTACTGTAATCTCCAAAACAACATTTCTCTTCATTTCCTGGGCTTGAGCAAGGTACAAAAAACAAAAACAAAAACAAAAACAAAAACAAAAACACAAAAACACTAAAATAAAGGCTGAGGCTAAAATACTACCTCAACTACCAACAAAGTTTGAATTGGAAGGTGTTTATATATATAGGTAGATGGACCTACTAATGCCAAACTCCTCAATTAGATGGGCATACGCTCTGAGTCACAGGAAACCAGAACTGGAGAAGATCACTGTAAACTTGTAACGTGAAAGAGAAGAGGCAAACCTGCCATTAAGCTAATTGAGCTCTGTTAACAGAAAGAAAAAGACCATGGGTTGGAAGAAGCAATCTCTATTAGCAAGGCTCAATAAGTATGTGTTGCATAATTGAAAACAACACAGTGAAACTTGTATTGAGAAAAAAGAAGACTTACAGAGAGGAAGAAGAACAAGGTTACTGGAAAAGACTGCTATAAGGACATCATCAACTTTTCATTCCAATAATTACCATTAATTTAAAATATGTATTAATACATTAAATATTAATTTCCTAAAATGAATTTCATTCCCTACATAAATTGAATTTCTTCAGTGGTCAGTCATGTGTAGTAAATGCAACCTTCAAGCATGCTTACACTTAGAGTAATTATTCAATTTTAGGCGTCACTCTTTTATTTTGTGTTTTTTCTTTCTCCCTAACAAATATCTTTAGTTTCTATGAACCAATAGAGAATTTTATTAAGAATAAATGAATTACAAAAGCCTAAAATTATGAATACAGCACACTTACAAGTTGCTTAGCAACAGCCTGGTATATTGAAGCTTAATTTTGAATCAGTTAACCCTGAAGGAACAGCAGAATTAATTTTTCATATTTCAATATCTTTAAAAGGTTACCAATCTATGTTTAAAAACAGTTTTTTCCCTCTCAGGCATTCAATCTTTCTTAGCTTTTACTCAAGCACCAGATTATGTTGTAATTATTATCTTTCTGAATATTTCTAATTTGGAAGAAGTAAAAAAAATATATTTTAGATTGTAATTAACCAAAATATTTGAGTAAAATCAACTTAGTTGTGAAAAAAATGTTTTAAAAATATTGGATTTTTCTTTTGAAGCATCTCACAGTTGAAGAGGATGGTAAAAATGGTACACTGAGGGCTATTCTTACATTATTTTCCTCACAAGCATAGGTTAACATCTCACATGAACATAGGTTCTAAAAAACTTTACTCCATTCTTTGGGAGACTGGAGCTACATAATTCAGAAAACCAGATGCATATAGAGACATTTTCCCAAACCCAACATTTTGGGTCCTAAATTTGCCTCTACAAAAACAAATTCTTCCTTTCTTGACTTTGAATGATGGTGACAAAAGAATGTTTCTACTTTCTTATGTTATTGCCATCAAAATATAAAAGTGAGATAAAAACTGAAAGATATTACATATTTGATGAGTTTTATGTTTTTACAAAAATGATAATCTATTAGAAAATTACTAAGGCATTTGTAAGATTACATTAGAAAATCTTTAAAATGTGAATGAGAGAATTCATGCATCATTGCTGTCATTGCAAAAGACTCACATATATATTGGATAAATGTAAAATAGCATTTGGAAACCCCTAAAACATATTGTTGGAAAGATTCAATTAAAAAATGCTTTTGATATCATGGTAGTTTGTATGAATGCAATTTCAAAGACTTACAACTTGAAAAGTCTTTTATCTTCTAAATAAAGTATATAGGTTCCAAAAGGAAACAAATTAGGAATCAAGAGCTACCTTGGATAATACCAACTTTAAAAAAATTCCTAGTTAAAACAACATAAATAAATGCAGCACTTTATTTGTGGGATACTATCACAGAGAGTAGGGATCGATTGAAAGGGCAAATATTTCTCTTTAAGGGATGCAGAATGAAAAGAAGCCACTATCAGAAATAAGCTAAAGGCAGTGAATTTTCTCTGTAAAACATAGCCATCTTTTTATCATTGAGATATGAGGCATTTAACTGCTCCCCAGGAAACTTCAGAGTCTAGTATAACTATTATGGAGGGGAAAAATGATCTTTAAACATGGAGCTATATGCTATCCCTATCAAATATTCAGTCTGCCTTAGCTGAAATGCAATTAGAATTAACAAATCTTAGGGCATTAAATTTAAATTTTAGTGGTCTCTACTTGTTACAAGAGCAAAGCATGCTCAACTTGAAATATCATAAACCAACAACAAGAAAAAAGAATAAACATATAGAAGAAATAGCCACATAAACATTTTATTGAAATCTTTACTTAGTTTTGCTATACATAATTGCGCACATTTATATATCATTTGAAATGTTCATATACAATAATTTCTTGGAAGTACTTTTCACTTAATAAATCATACCCATATTTTCTAGTCAGAAAGCAGAATTTCTGCACAATATACCATTAAATGGCTATATCAATTCCCTATTTTTTAAATATGAAAATCATTTTCTATGTTTTCTTTTAATTTAAGATAATATTGAAATAAAATTTCTGTGGTGCAATGTACTATATGGTATGTATGGGAACACAGGCTCAGTCACAAAAGAGACTCCCAGCAAATGACCACTTTATTACTGACCCAGCACAAAAGGTCCAAAAAAGCAGGGGAAAAGATCCTCCCATGTCTGGGCCCCAGGACATCAACTGCTTGGGGCAGGGTCTATGGAGGATAGCTCTGCGTGCTCCAATTCACATTGGAGATGAG
>PVKH010030271.1:0-12519 GCA_004027955.1 Chaetophractus vellerosus | reverse complement strand
CCCTGCCTGTGGCGGCTTTGCCCTGTCCGTGGCAGCTTTTTGCCCTGCCCACAGCGGCTCTGGCCCGCCCATGGCGGCTTGCCATTCTCAAGGCGGTCTGCCCGCTAGGAGAGGTCCCCGGGAACCGAACCTGGGGCCTCCCATGTGGTATGCCAGCTCCCTATCCACTGGGCTATATGGCCGGCCCAATTCACTGTCTTTTAAGGGAAACTTGTTTTATAAGAACTGCTAATTATTTAATGCTTATTGTGCATACCTGTTAGCGACTTTGGGGGATAGGTACCATTATTATTATCCTCACTTTACAAATGAAAAACAGGCTTTCAGAGGCCAAGCCAATGGCCTAAGTTCAGACAGCTCATCAGCTGCCAGCCAGGTCTGGAGGAGAACCTTACATGGCAGTGCTGAGCCCTTGCCCACCAAGACGCCACAACAGAGCACAGAATTCAAGAATACAAAGTTTAGGTGTAAAAATTTACAGCCACACTTATTAAAGTATTATTCCCTAGGGAATAGGGAGCTATGGTTTACAATGTGCGGAGTCTCCATTTGGAACCATGGGAATATTTTGGTAATGGACAGTGGTAATCGTAGCACGAGGTGGTGAACGCAATTAACAGCAATGAAATGCATGTCTGAATGTGGTTAGGTTGTACACATCATAATAGAAAAATTTTTAATCCATGGAACTACACTACACAAACAATAAACCCTAACTTAAACCATGCACTATAGTTTATAGAACAATTACAAAAATGTGCTTTCATCAATTGTAAGAAATGTTCTACACCAATGCCAGGTGCTAAGAATAGGGGGTACATGTATTTTATGCATGATGGTCCTGCAAACCCACAACTTCACTAATAAAACTAATAATTTAGGAACTTTTATTGTAAGAAGGAATAACTGGATTTGTATAAAATGCCATGATGAAAAAGACTTGAAAATTTCCCCCAGACCCACTGCTCTCTCCTTTTTCAGTCTAATACTAGTGCTCTCGCAAGCCTTCCTACGATCACTTGGCCTTGAATTATTAGTTCTTAGATAAAATTTAACAAAAGCTATTGTTCATGTCTAGTCTCAAGTCCTCTTCCCAGCCTTGGATTTCCAACGATTGCAACGCTGCCCTTACATTTCAGCTCCGGAGCGCATTCTCCTGTGCGTGTTGTTGGGACCGGGGCGCCTGGTCTTCACAGGCTGGCTCTGGATTTTCCTCTCTCCCCTGAGCTAGAATTCAAATGAGGGAGAAGCTGACCGCAGCTGTTGCTGCGGGTAATGACATTCAGTACGTGGGGGCTGCATCCGGTTCCCATTTTAGGGCAGCCATCTGTCCTTCAACTGGCAAAATGACGGGAGATTTAGACCTTAAGAAAACCACACACATAAGAGCAGCCTGCCTCCCGCCTGCTCCCTCCATGCGCTTTCCTGCTCATTAGTAAAATTTCTTTGGGCTTTTTCTAGCTTTCAGTCTGTTTTGGGGGGTGAAATTCTGAAGCTGTTAAGCCTGAACATGAGGGCATTTAGCATGACATGGTTTGGACTCCGCGTGGTTTACAGTAAAGCATCAGATGGACATGAATGCCATGAAATTTAAAAGATTAAGAAACGTTTTTCTCTCTTGTTCAAGGTCTATACAAACTAGTATTTGTTTAGCACTGCAGAGCCTTCAGGACCTTTTACCTTCCTATTTAATTTAATATCCAGAATAACCTGTGATCTACTCATGCTGCACAATCCATTAAAAGATGCCAGAACTCAAAATAAAATGTTCTTTCTCCAAACCCTTTGCCCTTTTCATCACCTCTCAAAGTACCTATGCACTGAATTATGATTTATTTAATTATAGCTATTAATAGTAATGATCATTATTATTAATCGTTATATATTAACAATCATTTTTATGTTCCACACCTTTGGTTAATGCTTTAAGTTAATTAGTTCATTTAATCCTTACCATATTCAGATCATTTGGACACCTTTTAAAGATATCTAGCATACAAAATTAGAAAAATCTATCGCCTACATGCAGAAATATATACCCCTTTCCCTCAAGTGCAAATAAACACAGCGAACAAGAACATGTTCTTTTATGGTATAGGGGCTGTCAATTCTCCCAAATTGTTTTACTTTCCTTTTCTTGGTTGACTTTTATTTAGTTTTCTCGTAATTGAAAACCTTATGAACTCAGAAGATGTGTTTGTTTATTAATTTTTTTATATATTGTCAAAAGATTGTGTCCTTTTCCTTCCACTTCCTATGAACTCATATTAACATTTGACTTTCGTATGTGAGTGCCTTATTTTGAAGCATAGAGATGTATGATTGTTACATAGGAAACCACTTTCTGTCTTCCAAATAGTAATTCATTTTCAGTCACTTAAGCATTTAAACGTAAATTATGATGGGGTGCCTCCCAACAGCTGCCACGGCTGTGAGCCCCAGTGTTGCAGCAGCCACGACCCAGACAGGAGCCCTGCCCTCTGGGAGGACAGTCTGCTGGGGCCCTTCGGGCCTGCACTCCGGATACCTCGTCCTTGCTGAAGAGCTGGTCTGTCTTTTCATCAGTGTTTGGGGGCTAACGGGGCATGTAGGGCACCTGTGAGACGCTGGCCTCCAGCACTGGCAGCACCTTGGAGGTGCGGAAGCTCCGGGCCTCCCCCAGCCCTGCTGCGGCCCCGCTGCAGAGCCACTGGCCTCCACCCTGAGCTTTAAGATGTGCCCTCAAAGGCATGCAATGAAAGTGGTTTTTGCCCAAGTGTCATCTCCGCTAGTCTTTTTAATCCCATGGGCTTCAAAAGCAGGAACGGCACCCCACAAAGCTCTTATTGCATTGGTAGGTTTTCACTTCACTACAAATTACTGGAGTCAGTTGCAGAAGGTTAAGCAATAATTTATTTGGTAAATAGTTGAAAGATCAAAGGTTATTTTAAAAACATGTTGAAAACACAGTATCAATTAAATTAACATTTTTGAATTATATAATTTATTAGAAAAAGATTTCTTGTGATAAAATTTGAATGTTTGAAATTAAAATACACATTCTTTATTTTATCGAACTGGTTCAATTAGATTGTCTCATTCGGAAATTAAAGGGAACAACATACTCTTTGCCCATTAAAATCTATTTATCTACATACATGTGGAGCCCTAAATGTAATGGATATTAAAGGTGGGAAAAGTTAAGTATTTCCTAAACTTTAAAAATATGGCTATATACGATGTATATACCTGTCTACACATATTTCTTGACACAGTTAAAAAAAATTACGTATCTTTTCAAAACGAATATATCACTACTTCTGCCAAAATTGACACACAACCAAGGGAAATATATTCATGATCTGACTTACCTTTCACACTCTATATACCAAGCAAACAGAATCCACATCCTTGCATTAACAGCTTTGCACACAGCTATTTTTAGGACACACTGCTTCATCTTTCTCTCCACACTGTAGGAAAGTTGAACATTTCTGCAAAAAATGTAGTGCATTAATCCCACTTAATATTCTAGGACCCACACACAGCCAACTGTGGCTGTGTATTGAGAAGCCAGGTTAATAGATCTCTTCTCTTCTCCAAAACACAATAAAAACCTTTAATTGTATATTTGTCACATACTGTTGTAGGATCTGTTTCAAAAACTAAATTGTGAAAATGACCAATTTTTGAATTTTATTTCACTTCCTTATTATATTTTCTCTCCATTTGTAATTTGCTTATTTTAATCAATTTTCAAAAAATGAAATGGAACATGTAACTGGTATAATTCCTGTACAAATTTACATCACCTCCAATAAACACTTGATTTTATATATTACCTATGAATACCTGAAATATTCCTTCTCTGATAATATATTTAACTTTTTCTATGGCATGATTCTGGAAATCTTTAAAATACCAGGTCTGCTATTTTAGCTACTTATTTTGAAATAAATTTAGACTTAGAGAAGACAGCAAAAATTGTACAGAGTTTCTTTATGTCCTTCACCGGCTTTCTCTGATACTCACATCCTATACAATCACGGTACAATAGTCAAAACTAAGAAAGTGGTGTTGGTACAGTCTTAAGAACTAATCTATAAACTGATTCTGATTGTCTTGAAGTTTCCAAGCCACAGCCTTCGCTTCAGTCATTTCTCTCTGGTTCCCTTAATTGGAGAATGGTATTTAAAAACCAAGATTTAAGTATTAGGTGTTTTCTTTGCCCTTGGGAGTCCCTGCTTGTAGCACAGAGGACTAGAAAATGTATGTATAAATATAAACCATGTATACACTATCTATATCTACTGCTGAGTGCCTCCGTGTGTTTTTAATATACACATTCAAATAAATGTGCCCGTATTATTTGTACATCTGTGTTCAAGACAACACCATTCATCATTTGTCTTTTCTTTATTTCCAGCTTCCCTTCACTTTCAGTGAAACACAAGCTCATATTATCTACAGTATATTTAGCTATGTGATCAAAAATAATATACATGGAAAGTAGCTTCTTAATTGTTAACTCACACCCTTATAGGTTTCGGTTTGAAGGCAGGGATTATGTACAATTTTTGGTCTTTAGTCTTACAGCATTAGTCAAAACATTGTTTGATGAGTTACTCATGGCAACTCTATTATCCCCATCCTTTCTGCTCCCTTCAGCTTCAGTGGTATGCATTTGTAAGACAGTAACATAAGCCAAAGTCTGCGTTTCATATCGGGTCCCCCCCCTCACTGCCTCTATCATCCTGGTTGTTGTTTTTTTTTTTTAAAGTTTTGCATATGGTACATTTACTCTTTATGGTGTCCAGTCCTATGGGATTTGACAAATGCATAGATTCATGAACCTATCACCTCTGTTTCTTACCGAAAAATGTCCATCGCCCCAAAATTTACCTTGGGCTGCCCTTTGTAGTCAATTCTTCCCCTACAACAAATTCTTGGCAACCATTGACCTACTGTTTGTCCCTATAGTGCTGTCTTGTCCAGAAGACCATGTAATTGAAATAATACAATACATAGTCTTTGGTCTGCTCCTTTCACTTTGTAACACGCATTGAAAATCAAATCCATGTGATGTGAATCCATAGTTCTTTACTTTTAATTGCTGAGTAATACCCATATTATGGATTTACCTAGTTGTATTTACCATTCATCTGTTGAACGACAACGGGAAGTTTCCAGGTTTTATGTTTTGGTTTTTTTAAATTATGAGTACAACTCTCTTATACTAGGTTTCAAGGATTCTTTATATATTTTAGATAAAATTTCCTTCATCAGATATAATATTTTAAAACATTTTTTCCCAGGCTCTGGCTTGTCTTTTCATTCTCTAAACAGGGACTTTCACAGAGTAAAAGTTTTTAATTTTCATGAGTTCCAATTTATCATTTTTATTGTAAGGATCCTTTGCTTCAATTTCATATGTAAAAATTATTTACCAAACACAAAGCCAGGTATATTTTCTCCTTTGATATTCTTAAACGATTTTTCATTTTACACTTTACATTTAGATATATGATACATTTGGGGTTACTTTTGTATAAGGTGTGAGATTGGTGTTCGTTTGTTTTCTCCCCTGAATTGCTTTTGCAACTTTCTCAAAAATTAGTTGATTGTATTTGTGTTATTCTATTTCTTAACTCTATCTTCTGTCCATTAATCTATGTCTATACTTTTGCCAATACTACACTTTCTTGAAATCAAGACTCCAAATTTGTTCTTTTTTCAGCACTGAATGATACACTAAAGCAAGTAGACCTAACAGACATATACAGAGCACTGCACCCAATGAATACAGAATACATATTCTTCTCGAGTGTACATGGATCATTCTCCACAGTAGACCTCATGCTGGGTCACAAAACAAGTCTCAATAAATTAAAAAATGTTGAAATCATACAATGCATATGCTCCAAACACAATGGCATGAAGACAGAAATCAATAACAGAGGTAGAAAAGGAAAAGTGAAAAATATGTGGAAATTAAACAACATACTCTGAAATAATCAAGCAGTTAAGAGGAAATCATAAGCAAAATACAGAACTATCTTGAGGTGAACAAAAATGAAATTACAACACAGCAAAACTTACAAGATGCAGCAAAGGCAGTGTTGACAGGGAAATTTATAGCTCTAAAGGCTTAAATTTAAAAAGAAGAGACCTAACCTCAAAATTGTAAAAGCTAAGAAAAGAAGAGCAAACTAAACCCACAACAAGCAGAAGGAAGCAAACATCAATAATTAGAGCAGACAGAAATGAAACATATATATGAAACCAACAAAACCAAAAGTTGGTTCTTTGAAAAGACCGATAAAATTGACAAACCTTTAGTTATACTGACAAAGTAACAAAGAAAAGAATACAAATAACAAAACTCAGAAATAAAAAGGGAAACATTACTACAGTCCCCACTGATGTAAAAAGATCTTAAGTGGATACTAAGAAAAACTGTGTGCCAATAAATCAGATAACCTAGATGAAATGGATAGATTCTTAGAAACACACAAATTGCCTGCACTGACTCAAGAAGAAATAGAGGATCTCAACAAAAAGTTACTAGTAAAGAGATTGAAACAGTCATCCAAAACTTCTCAACAAAGAAAAGCCCAGGACCAGATGACTTCACAGGGGAATTCTACAAGGTTCCAAGAAGACTTAACTCTAATTATGTACAAACTCTTCCAAAAAAATTGAAGAGAGGTAACACTTCCTAACTCATTCTATAAGATCAAGATCACCTTCATACTAAAGTCAGATAAAGATACCACAAGAAAAGGAAAATAAAGATACCACAAGAAAAGGAAAATACAGACCAATATCTCTTATGAGTATAGATGTCAAAACATGTTACAAAATGCTAGCAAACCACATTCAAGAGCATATTAAAATAGTCATACACAACAATCAAGTGGGATTTATCCCTGGTATGCAAGGTTGATAGAACATAATAAAATCAATTAACGTAATGCACACACATTAACAGAATAAAAGAAAAATGATCATTTCAATCAATGCAGAAAAGGCATTTAACAACATACAGCATGCTTTCTTGAAAAAATATTTACAACAGTAGGGCAGGAAAGAAAATTCTCAACATGATAAAAGGCATATATGAAAAGCCCACAGCTAATATCCTACTTAATGGAGAAAGACTGAAAGCTTTTCCTCTAAGATCAGGAAAAAGATAAGGATCCCACTGCACCACTGTTATTCGACATTGTATTAGAAGAAGTTCCTGCCAAGGAATTAGGCAAGAAAAAGAAAGAAAAGACAACCAAATTGGAAAGAAAAAGGTAAAACTTTCCCTATTTACAGATGATATGACCTTCAATACAGAAAATCCTGAAAAATCTACAACAAAGCTCCTAGAGCTAATAGATAAATTCTGCCAAGTGGCAGGGTACAAGATCAACACCCCAACATTAGTAGTGTTTATTTACACAAGCAGTGAACAAATGGGAGAAGAAATTTTTAAAAATCCATTCACAATAGCAACTAAAAGAATAAAATATCTAGGAATAAATCTAACCAAGGATGTAAAGTACTTGTACACAGCAAACTACAAAACATTGCTAAAAGAACATAAAGAAGCCCTAAATAAATGGAAGGATATTATGTGCTCATGGATTGGAATAATAAATATCATTAAGATGTCAAACTAACCCAAAACGACTTATAGATTCAATGTAATTGCAATCAAAGTTCCAGTAACCTTTACCGAAATGGAAAAGCCAACCATCAAATTTATATGGGGAGGTAAGGAGCTCCAAATAGCTAAGGCTATCTTGAAAAAAAGAATGAAGGTGGAGGACTCAACATTACCCAATCTTAAAACATATTACAAAGCCACAGTAATCAAAACAGTATGGTACTGGCACAAGGACAGACATATAGACCAATGAACTTAAATTGAGATCTCAGAAATCAACCCTCACATTTATGGCCAAGAGATTTTTGACAATGTGGCAAAATTACTCAATTGGGAAAGAGTAGTCTCTTCAACAAATGGTGCCATGCAAAGTGGATTTCCACTTGCCAAAAATGAAGGAGGTCTCCCTACATCACACCATATAGAAAATTCAACCCCAAATGGATCAAAGACTTAAATATATGAGCCAAAGCTATCAAATGTCTAGAAGAAAATGTAGGAAATCATCTTCAGGATTTAGGTAACAGTTTTATTTTTAAAAACACAATTTTAGAATTGGTTTTCTAAACTTTTGTTGAGGATTTTTGTGTCTATGATCATTAGGTATGCTATTCTGTAATTTCCTTTCATTTTTGTATCCTTGTTTGGCTTTATAATAGAGTAACCCTGGCCTCATGAAATGACTGAATAAATTTCTTGAATTGGTATTATTTCTTCCTTGCATGGTTGTTAAAATTCAACAGTAAAACCATCTGGGTGTGCTGTTTCTGGTTTTGGAAGGATTTTAATGATTAACTTAATTTCAGTAAAGCATATAAGATTATTCTGCTTCTTAGTTCTTCTTGAGTGAGTTTTGGTAGTTTTTATCTTACAAGAAATGCTATTATAAAATTTATGAGCACAGTATTGTTTCCGGTTTTCCTTTTTTATGTCCAACTGATCAGTAATATTAGTAATTTGTTTCTATCTTCTCTCTTTTCTTGGTTAGGCTGCCTAGAGGTTTATCAATTTTATCGATCTTTCCAAATAATCAACTTTTGATGTCATTTATTTTCTCTATTATTTTCCTGTTTCCAATTTCATTAATTTCTGCTCTAATTTTTAATATTCATTTTACTCATTTTTTTCTCTTGACATGAATTGTGCTTTTGTTCTGGTTTCCTAAGGTGGATGCTTAGATTTATTGATTTTAGGTCTTTCTTTTTTCCTTATATATGTCTTTAATGCTATCATTTGGTCTCTAAGCCCTGCTGTTGCTGTATCCCGTAAAATTTTATGACTTGTATTTTCATTTTCATTTTCATTTAGCTCAAAATATTTTTTAAATTTCTCTTGGGACTTCTTCTTTGACCTATGTGTAATTGAGGAATGTGTTGTTTAATCTCCAAATATTTGGCAACTTTCCAGGTATCTTTCTGTTATTGATTTATAGTTTTAATTCCATTTTGGTCTGAGAACATATTTTGTATGGTTCTATTTAAATTCTGTTAAGGTTTGTTTTGGGCCCAAATATGATTGAGTTGGTGAATACTCTGTGTATATTAAATGAATGTGTATTCTGCTGTTTCTGGATGCTGGTTTATAAATATAAATTATATCATGTTGGTTGAATTTCAGATATATGAAAAGAAAGCCACAGAGGGAAGAGCCAGAAGCTGGACGTCAACAGAACTGAGAAGTCAGGAGAAGCGCCATGTACATTCCATGTTCCAGAAAAGCCAGTGATGGAGGATTGCCAGGAGCCAGCCCAAGAACACCACAATCTTTGGGGGAGAAAACATCACCTTCATGATGCCTTGATTTTTGGACTACTACTAGCCTCAAAACTTTAAGCCAATAAATTCCCATTCTTTAAGCTACCCAATTGCATGGTATTTGTTTAAGCAGCCAGGAAACTAAAATACTACCTCCTGCTGGGCCTTTATCATAGTGACTCTTTGAGTCTTTCTTTTGTGCTGTGCTCCAGAGTGAATTTTTTTCTCACACCTCTCAAAGATGTATTTTGCCCTTATTTTTACCCAACACTTGTTAGCCTGGAGGTGAGGGAAATGATAGAGGCTGATTCTCTTGTGTGCTGAATAAGCCTTAATCCTAAATATGCACTGTGTCCCTGAGTCTTGAAGACCAGGCCTTCACAAGTACCCTCACTCTACTCCAGCTGCAGTGCTGAGACTGCCAGGTATACCTGCCTATCCACAGTTTATTGTTGTTCCTCCCTTTGTCAAGAAATACATTTGTTCTGTAGAAGAGAGAAAGAAAAGATGAGTCTGAGTGGAATTTCTGTATTGTCTGTTGTTCATTTCCCTAAGCCAGTACCACAAGAGAAACTTTTGCAGGATTCTACCCCAACTTTCCCTTTGTTTAGGGGAGGAACAGTTTGCCAGAGGGTTATATCTACAGTACCCAAGAGATGCACACCCTCACACCAGCCCCCAACAGGAGGCTGCACAATGGTCCAGAGATGTCCATGCCCTAATACCCAGGACATGTATGAACATTACCTTACATGTCATAAGGGACTTTGCTGATGTGATTAAGGCATTTGTGATGGCAAAATTATCTTGGATTTTCTGGGTTGGACCAATATAATTGCAAGTGTCCTTATAAGAGCAAGGTAATAGGATCAATGTCAAGAGTAGGAGGTGTGATGATAGAAGCAGAGATTGGAGTGGTACTTTTTGAAGTTGGAGAAAGGGTCCATGAGCCAAAGAATGCAGGATAGGACAAGGAAATGTGTCTCCCCTAGAGCCTTGAGGTGCATCGCATTCCTGCCGACATCGTGATTTTAACCCATAAAATGCATTTCAGGCCTCTGTCCTCCAGAGCTATAAGACAGCAAATGTGTGCTGCTTTAACCCACTACATTTGTAACAAATTGTTATAGCAGCAATAAAAACTTAATACAGGCATTCTCATCTTTAGAAATTCATTTTCAAGAATAGTTTTGCTTTCTTTGCAGACTAAATGTGCCCCACAGTGTCCAATAAAGGTAAGAAAATGCTTGAGTCTTTTTTCTCCATGTCTGTCTTTCCCCAGGTATCAGGATACTAGGTTTCTTGCAACATTAGTTCTCTAAAGGAAGTAAAGAAATAAGTTACTTTGAGGTATTTCAGCTTTTTATTTGTTGTAAGGATAGAAATGATCTTTCTTCTAGCCTTCTATATCTCCAAGTTGAAACTAGGAGACTGTCAAATCTATTTTTAGCAAATCTATCAACTAGATAGATTCTTCAGATTAAATTTAACTTTTCATTTTATTTCATATATAAACAGAAAATGCAAATAATTTTGGTAATCATTTGTCCAGTTACATATAATAATATGTGGCTTAAAAAATTCATCAGGCAAATGTAAACCTCTTTTATCTTTTGTAACATATATGAAAAATTATATAAGTTCATAAAAATTTTTTCTGAGTCATTTCTTCAGTACTTTAGGTTGTGTTCATGGAGTAGTGATGCAATTTTGTACTTTGTTAAATCCCTGTTTTCTTTTTTAAAAATGAAAGCTTACCTTTTGGAAAATATAATATTTGACTTGTCATGATGGATATGACAGTTTTCTTCCTAAGTTTCTTACTATTCTTTCAACAAACACTTTTATTTAATAACCTTTGTTGAATGTCTCCTAAGTATGTTATTATTTAGTGAGGGTAATTAAAAACATGATCCTCAGGGGTACAGTATTTAGAGTGTTAACATATTAATATACATTTTAATTTTTCCATCTAATATTTGAAATTAGTGCTGCTATATCTGAATTGAGGTGACAGACTTAAAGACTTTCTATATAAAGGGAAGAGAGGATATAATATAATTAATGTTTATTCAGATGCCCCAAATACTCAATTTCAGTGTAAAATAAATGTGTTATCCAAAATGAAGCAATTAAAAATGTAAAGACAATCAAAATGGGCTTGCTTTGTCTCTCATCATTATCAAACACCACCACAGATACACTAAGTCCTATATATTTTTTCTGCCTTTAAAACTAGGCTTAATATTGTTACATTATATTTTCACATTAACTTTCAAAAGTTTGAACTGTTCCTTTTGATGTGAGACATGACTTCCAGGGATGAACATCCCTGGCACTGAGGGGGAGATTTCCAAGGACTAACCAGAGATGCATTTGGAAAAAGACCTTGACCAATAGGGGGAAATATCAAATAAAAAAGAGATTTATGACTAAGAAATTTCAGAGTGAGTCAGTAAGTTATTCCAGAGGTTATGCTTAAGTAGGTTTCAGGCAGATTTCACTAATGCCACAGTAGCAAAGCCTCAAACAAACATGATCCTGAGACCTCAAGGGACATCTGGACACCAGAGGAAAGGCACATGACCTCATGAAATCAACATCCCCTGGGCAGGCCCTATTTGGAAATATGTGAAAATCTATAGTCCCAATATAACAGTTATACTCATATATAATTTCCCCTACTCATGATTCTTCTATTCCTTTTATTTGAATCTATAATTCTCAATATACCCATTAAATATATCCCTCATAGACTTAAATCTTTGGATTCTTTGTATGCCACTTGAGCCCTAAATCCCAGCAGAGTTGCAGTCAACTCTTACTCTCCAGTTCTTTGGGCTTTCCCTGGAAAACAGACAAAATGATGATTATGGAGAAGTCCCATCCCCAAAACAAGGAGTATCTACAACTGCAAGCAAAACAATTCCTTCCATCTGCTTTGTAACATCTAAGTCCCCTCTTAGCCTGAAGCACTCAGAGCAGACATCATCCCAAATTCCTCAAGATTGAGGAATGAACAATCCTAAGTGGGGTGTGTAACCATGGGCCAAAGTAGATTTATTGTTATTGTAGTTATTCAGTTGGGTTAACTGAGTAACTTATAAGCTTGATATAAAGATAGTGGTT